>JAABKJ010000056.1:0-83636 GCA_011634705.1 Andricus grossulariae
TATATGATTCAAAGTCAACAGATTTCTTGCAAAAAAGTTTGCTGATGCTTATCGAGTATATATTTTTTTCTAAACCGAGAGAAATCATGAATATTTACCGGGACAACCGAGAGAAAGCCGGGAGACAAAAATTGAAAAAATAGTGGCCACCCTGATTAGGAATTTGAAGCGTTTCAATTGGAATCCAATATTATCATCTATATTAATTTTGTTAAAAAGAATTTATTCCTCTATTTTCGTGAAGCATCTCCTTATTTGCCCTGTTCAGGAAATATTTGAAATTGGTATGATCAAAAAGAATCTTTTTGAAAGCGTCTTGTTTCGCGCTTTCTACAACTTCTGTTTATGATTCTTAACAAATGAATAGATACTTTGTAAAAAAAGGGGGAAAGTTGATGAAAATTCTCGATTTCAGGTGTTTAAAGGGATTTTTCAAGTTTAAGGAGAAAAAAGAGGATTAGGTAAAAAATAAAATGAACTGATCCCTGACCTCTTGAAAGAGAAAAAGCGGATAATTGTATACAATGTTGTAAATAGATTTCTTTCACGACGTAATTGTTCAAACGAAGGGAACTCAACCGGATGAAATTATATAGTTTTTACTAGAAAATAGCAACTGACGCTGGCACAAGATACAAAAGTTGTTAAAGTGTTAAAGAGCGCAATAAGGAAACTGGGATTATTATTTTTAACTATAAACAGTTAATGATCGTTTACGGTCGTTTATAGGTTACAGATAGGTTTAGGAAATCGTACTAAAAAAAATTGTTCTTTAATTTTAAATAGCCCTCATTGAGTGTATTCAAGAATTAATAATAAAAATTTAATATAATAACTCCTTAAACCATTTATTATTTCCTTAACTTAAATTTGTTTAGTATACAATTCACATTTTGATACTGACTGAACTGGACATTTATAGTATGTACGTAACACTCTGCAATATCCATCCTCCGTTCCATTCGGCACTCCAATTACTGAATCAGTCATTAAATTTTCCGATCCAAGTTTTTGTTCAAAATTTCTGGAGTGAGTTATTATATTCAAAGTCCAAGCTCAATATGGAAATTATTCTAGAGCTTTTGTCGTTTCCTGTGCATACGCGTTTGTCATTAGTTAGAATTTCAAGAGTCGTGTTCAACATTTATTAGTAATTAATAAAGTTGCTTTATTGTACTTTGATAATGAAAATGAACCCAATGAATATTATGTCATACCAATTTGAGTTAATTAGCATTTATTTGTATGTGATTCTCACATGATAATTACTATCTGCAGGTAAATTTAATCAGGCTTGCCGCAGGTCAGAGAAAACCTGGAAATCAGGGAAAAGCCAAGGATTTTTAAAAGAAGTTGCAAAATTCAGGGAATTTCTGTAAGAAGCACTTTTAAAGTAACTGTCAAGAATAATAGGACTACCACAAGTCACTTTTTTCGAATCAATTTTAGTCCTTTTTTTTAATCATTTTTTTTAAATTCATTTTTTAGTTAAATTTTTTAAAGAAGTCACTATAGTCACTTTCAAAAAATAAAAAGGTCAACTTAGTCACTTTCTTCAATAAATTAACCACTGTGGAATTCAGGTTTATACCTACGTTGTTCTTAATTTTCTTTAATTTCAATAATTGGAAGGGATTTTAAAGAATTTGAAAGATTCCAAGGAATTTTTCAGAGCTTTAAAAAGTTTCAAGGGATTTCAAAAGATTTCGAAGAATTTGAAATATTTTAGGGTATTTTAGAAGATTCTAAGACATTTTAATAGATTTCAATAATTTGAAAAGAATTCAAAGTATTTTGAACATTTGAGGCTATTTTTTTAAATTTCAAGGAATTTTCAAGTGCTTTAAAGAGTTTCAAGGGATTTCAAAGGACTTGAAATATTTTAGGATATTTTAAAAGATTACAAGGAATTTTCAAGCCAGGACTAAAAGAAGTTCAAAGGGATTTTTAAAAATTGCAAACATTTTGACATATTTTAGGATATTTTTAAAGATTTCAAGGAATTTTCAAGAGATTTAAAAAATTGCAAAGAATTTCCAAGGATTTTAAGCGATTTAAAAATTTTGTATCGTGTTTTCAAGAATTTCTTAGCATTTCGGGAGATATGGAACGATTTTATAGGACCTATAAGGTTTCAGGATATTTGAAAGGATTCCAAGTGAGTTTATAAGATTTCCGAGGATTTCAATGAGGGATTTTAAAAGCTCTCAAGGTGTTTTAAGATGTTTCCCAGTATTTCAGGATTTATCATCAAATTTTACAGGATTTTATCGTATCTTAGTCGATTTAAAAGAACTTATTAACAAGAATTCAGGGATTTCGTAGGATTTCAAATATTTTAAGGTATTTCCAAAGATTTTTAAGAATTTCTAAAATTTTACGATACTTACAAAGATTCCAAGGAATTTTCAATTGATTTCAATAGCTTGAAGGGATTTCAAAGAATTTAAAACATTTGAAGGTATTTTAAAACATTCAAAAGAATTTTCAAGAGCTCTAAAAGATTTCAAGGGATTTTAAAATATTTTAATAATTTGAAGTGATTCCAAAAGATTTCAAAGTTTTTTGGGTATTTCACAAATTCCAAAGAATTTTCAAGACCTTGAAAAATTTCGAAGGGATTTCAAAGGATTTGAAATATTTTAGCGTATATTAAAAAATTCCGAAGAATTTTCAAGTGCTTTAAACTTATCAAAATTTCAAGAATTTCATTTTAAACAATTTGTAAAGGTTTTGAAAAAATGTAAGGTATTTAAAAGAAGTTTTTAAATATTTAAAGCTATTTTAAAAGATTCCAAGGAATTTTCAAAATTTTTGAAAATTTGAAGGGATTTTGAAGGATTTAAATGATTTCAAGGGATTTGTAAAAATTTTAATGCGGTTGTAAAGAATTTTATAGAATTTCGAACGATATGGAATGATTTTACAGACCAATAAGGTTTTAAAATATGTTAAAAGATTCTAAAGGATTTTATAAGATTTACGAGGATATCTTGAAATTTCATAATATTTAAATGGATTTCAAAGAATTCATTCACGAGAAGTGAAATATGTCGTAGGGTTTCGAAGATTTGAAGAGATTTTCAAATATTTTTTTTAAATTCATTTGAATTCCTTTAGAATTCACCCTGAATTATTTTTAATTCTTTGGAATTCTCTTAGTTTTTTTAGAATTCACTTTAATTCTTATAAATGTACTTAATTCTAATAAATTCAATGTATTTTTAAAAAATCTTTTTAGTTTTTGTTTAATTTATCCTAAAGTCTTTAACACTCACCTTGGATTCTTATACATTTCATCGAATGATTTGGAATTCCCTTGAATTCCTTTTAATTTAAGTTGAATTGTTTTGAAGTCTTATGAATTTATCTTGAATTTGGTAAACTTCAGCAGGAATTCTTATCAATTTCATCGAATTCTTGTAGAAAGTTAGAAAATTTGCTGCCACCCTGATTTGATTCCTACTATAAATCTGTCAGTTCCTAGACAAAGCCTCATAGGAAATGGGTTATGTCACGGTCTAGGTGTCGTCTGACGAATTAAGTCATGATATTCCAATGTGATGAGTACGTCTGGAATTAAATACTCATATATATTCTTCCTCATACAAAGTGACCTTCCTTCATGGACTATTGCTCAAGATTAAATACTCTTAGTCTTAAAAATTCCTCATTCCTGCATGGATCGTTAAATATAATCACGTAATTGGACAGGGTAATCAGAATATTAAAATAAATTAGCAATGAATAGAAAGGATCTTTAATTAATAATCATCAAAAGTTATATACCTCGACTGAAATAAAAATGAAAATAAAGACTTAAGTGAAAGAAGGAACTTATAACCTTTTTGTCCTTGTAAAGTAAGAATAAATCCGTTAATACATGATTAAATAATCTCCGTCAAACTGTCAGTTTAAAGTTCACTTGAATAGCATATATCGAGGCAAATATATTCTTGTACAGAGATAAACATTAAGATTTCTGCCGCAAGATTTCGTATTCACAAAAACTGAATCCAAAATTGACATTTTAAGTCTTTATTAACATATGTCTCATATATCTCATGCACAGTAAATTAATGAATATTCGAATTAATATTTCAGCGTTAAATGAATTTGGTGTTTAATTTAATTAACTTATTTTATTATTTATAATTGAAAATTACTGCCGAAATTGTTTTTAATTTTTGTAAAGTAAATAAATTAGCAATGAATAGAAAGGATCTTTAATTAATAATCATCAAAAGTCATATACCTCGACTGAAATAAAAATGAAAATAAAGACTGAAGTGAAAGAAAGAACTTATAACCTTTTGTCGGAGAATTTTATGGAGAATTGCGAGATGTTGAATTCGCTAATATTTATCTAAAGACTTTTGAAATTCTTTTATGCTTGACTTTATTCGTCACCTTATTCAAATAGAAATGATAAAAGTATCTTAAAAGGAATTTTTAAAATAATTAAAAAAAAATGGTTATTTTGAATAAGAAAAAAGCGTTTAAACTTTTGAAAATTGTCTTGTCCGAATTTCGGACAAGACAGTTCTGTTTACTTGACTTATTTTTAATTCATCTTGAATTCCTATGCATTTTAGCGAATTCTTCTAAATTCATTCTAGTTTTACTGAAATAAATAGAAAATTATTAATTTTTAAATTTTTTAAAAATCCATTTGAATTTATTTGTAATTCGCCCTGAATTCTTATTCATCCTACATTCTTTGGAATTCTCTTGAACTTTTTTTTAGTTCTCCCCGAATTCTCTTGAATTCTACTAAATCCACTCCAATTTTACTCATGTAATCAATGAAGTATTTTTGTTGTTTTGAATTTTTTCAATCCATTCGAATGCATTTGGACTTCACCCTGAGCTCTTATTAATTTATCCTGATTTCTTTAAATTCTCTGGTATTTTTTGGAGCGCTCCTGAATTCTTCTTAATTCACTTGAATGAGTAGCTTTCAATTGATTTTTGTGATTTTTTTAGTTTTTTTTTAATTCCCCGTGAATTTGTATTGTTTTTTAATCTTTTTGAACTTTTATAAATTCGCTCCAAATTTGATGATTTCAAGAAATTTTTAAAAATATTTAAACATTTTTTTAATTCACTTGAATTTTTGTTAAATTCACCGTAATTTTTTATGAATTTTTATTGGATTGTCCTCATTTTCTTTAAACTCTTCTAAATCCACTCGAATTTTATTTAATTCATTATTAATTTTTTCTTCAATTTACCTACATTCTGTTGAATTCCCTTGAATTCTTCTAAATTCACTCCAACTTTACTGAATTCAATGACATTTTTTGGATTTTTTCAATTCATTTGAATTCTTTTAAATTTAGCTTGAATTGTTTCCAATTCATTCTGAATTCTTATGAATCAAACTCTTTCAAATACTTTTGAATTCGAAAGAACATTAGTCACACTTTTAATGCACATTAGTCAATTTTAGTCACTTTTGGTCCCCTTTTCACTTTTTTCTAGTAAATTAGGCTGTGGCAGCCCTGACGTACCGAAACCTTTTTAGAAATCTGCCGGTATACATATGAAAATCATTTAGACTAAGACCGTGGCTAAGTGTACGAAAATTTCGGTAAGAATAGCCGAATTTTTTTGGTACGAGTAGCAGGACCTGGGAAAGGGACTATTTGTACCGAAATTTCGTTACAAGTAGCCGGATGTTTTCGGCTATTTTTTTTTCGGTACACTTAGAGACTGCCTTAAATTAAACATCACGAGCGGAATATAACGAATGTTCTAGTCTGAATAAAGGTTAAAAGCAAACTCTTCTTCATTGTGGACGAGTGAAGTTAAACTGCAGGAAATGAAGACGAGACACTGCGTCTCGCAACAGATTTTCTGCAATTTGCAAGGACATTAGTGTAAGCGAATGCGGAGGTGATGTCGGCTCTGACTATGCAAAACGCGTTCCAACGTAGGCGGCCGGGTACAAGTAAATGCATGTGCCGGATATAATGGGCCTTGCGAGCCACGATATTAAATTGCATTCGTGGACACGAGAAAGGCGACAAGAAGAATAAGGAGAAAATGAGAGTGGTCATCTAGAAACTAGACACGGGATAGACTACCTATAGGGAGAATGTTTCTTCACCCAAGCGTGCGAAGGTGATCACGCCCTGAACTTCAAGAACCACTGAAATCGGGAGTAAAATTCACGGTGGAAATCTTGTGTCCGGTCCCTAGTTACAAGCTTCGGGCGTATCTTGCCAAGATCCTTCAACTTGAACGAGAAGATCCTTCTCCGTGTTCGAAAGGTCCAGCAACGTCTTGGAAGAGCCAAACCAAGTTCCTCCTTCTCAGCTCCAAACTCTGAGCAACCCTCCACTTTCGAGTCTTGGTCAAACTTAGTTTAATCTGCCTGTATCCTGAACTGATAAACTATCTTTCCAGGCTATGTACATTACAAATTAGCCTTGAATCGTATTTTGAATCACAAATCACAAACTACAGTCTGCAATTAAGAAGCCGCTGATCGTATTCGATTAATAATGGATTAAGTCTTATCTTAATTGGGCGAATGAAAGGAAAGGAGATCAAAGTTGTAGATGAAGAGTGTTAATTCGAATGGAATTAAAAGATCAGTTACAGGCCTCGGACTCGCGCCACTATTGACACTTTTTTTAACGATGCAACTATTTTGATACCAGTTTGAAAAAAAACTGACCCTACCGATACTATTCTCCCAAATTGCTCACTAATGCAACTATTTTTACACTTTGCCTTTAAACATATTTTCAAACTCCATCGCTGATTGGCTAATATAACATATCCGCCATCTCAAACATCGAAATTTCAAAAGTTTGTTAGATTCTAAACGTTTCAATAGGTTCGAAGGGGTTTTAAAGGATTTAATCTGATTCCAGGGATTTGAAAGGATTTTATAGAGTTTCAAAGCTTTTAAAGTAATTTAAAAGATTCCAAGGAATTTCAGAGAATTTCAAAGATTTTAAGGAAATTTAAGAAATTGCAAGAAGTTTCATCTGATTTCAAAGGAGTTCAAAGTTATTAAAATTTTTGAAGAATTTTTAAGATATATTACAAATTTCAAGATAATTTACGGGACTTAAATTATTTTAAAGGAATTCATAAGGATATCAAGGTATCTAAGGATTTTAAGGGATTTTAAGAAGTAAATTAATTGGAATGAAATTTTGAGTGATTTCTACGGATTTTAAGAGTTCTTAAAGTATTTTAACGTATTTCAAAGGTTCTAGGGAATTTTAAAAGATTCAAAAGGCACAAAAAGGTTTTACTCGATTTTATGGTATATGTATAGTATATTGTATACCAGATTTAATCAATAATTAATTGTCTTTATTTGTTTGTGCACTAAATAAATAAAAACAGGAATTCTTCAATTAAATGTATTATCTACATAAGAAAGCTATAAATCATCCTTGTTTTTCTCATAACTATATGACGCAGTAGAAAATTCAAGGACAAGTTAAAATACAACCTTGAAAGTGTTTATGTGAAATTCTTAATTGAGATAATAAATAACCTTGAAGTTGTTTACGCAAATTGGTGCCTCACAATTACGCAATATCATTTTGTGACGTCATCGGGACCCTTCGAGAACATTCTAGAAACCTAGCCTATAACTGATACCCGTTTTTTCTTTTAAATCATATTATATAATAATAATAACCATCCAGAATTTTTTTTACATAGTCAGAAAGGCTCTCTTTTTATGACCAGCCTGACTGTTATAAGAAATCCAGACTCACTATCAGGGATAAGCAAGGTATCCTTTCAGGATAGTCAATACAATCATCTTGTTTTCACTCAGTTCGACCATCCACGGAAGAGCAAATGACCTATCGCGGAGGGCCGACCTGATTAGTTACCGTTGGCGTGTTTATTTAAAATGACAACAAATAATAAATGTAAAGTGCATAAGAATATTAGGAATAATTGTACATTGATATATAGGATAAAAAAGATATTCCTTTCTTTAAAATTAAAATCGATCATTTATTTTTAAGGAGAAAATCTAATAAATATTTAAATTTCACTTTATAAGTCTTCCTTGTGAGCAAAGAATTATTTTTAATAGCTTTACTCTTATTATTTGCTGTACACAATTGCTTTTCACGTCTAATCATTTCAAATAAGCGCGCCAACCTTATAACCAATCCGGCTGTCAACACGATGCATGCACTGAGAGTTGGGATTGGGAGCACCGTGGTCTAGACTCTAGAGCATTTTCGAAGTGAGTGAATGTCATTGAGCCGTTCAGCGTCACATTTGCTGTTTATTGAACTTAAACATGTTTTTCATAATTTTAAACTGCTTTTCGATATTTCGAACATCCGTGGAGAGTGAAGTGCATAAGAGTTTTCGACGTCAAATTTGATGCTTCCAAGGGATTTAGGATAAAGGCGTAACTGGACGTTCAGCTATCAATTTCTTGTCAACGTGTCGTTTCAAATTGAAAACATGCAAAAAATTGCAGCATTCCTTGATGATGCAGAATGTAACGAGAAGTGATATTTGTTCTGAATTCACTTCAATGTTTGAAATCTTTCAATTCAGTGTGACACCGTGCCGTGTCCTTAGCCTCTCGTGCTCCAAAAAAATATATTGTCAATGTTTACTGTTTTTGCATATCAAAATATGTCTCATACACCTCACTCTCCGCAAAGAATAAAAAATGCTTTCAGAATTCATGTATTTCATGTACATTTTCAGGCTTTATAGGTTCCACTTCATTTGATAATTTCCAGTCTCTTATAAGAGGGAGACAGGAATAAGTAGGTCCGAGGAGATCAAGTCGACCAATATGATATGACCAAATCGACCCTTTATGATTAGCGATTCGACTTTTTATAATGATCAATCCGCCCTCTGTGATGATCGGTTCGACTCTCTATGATGCTTGAGTCGTCCGTTCGAGATGACACAAAGTCGACACTCTCAGATGATCGATCTGAACCTCTCGTTTTAACCTTCTAGAGATAGTCGCTTTAGCCATCTTCAAGGGCTGCCCTATAGTTGACCCTGCAATATAGTCTGTCTGCACATCTAGATTGCCCAACTGACCTTTCATTTTTCTCCGTGCATGTTCTATATATAAATCGTTCTATACTTCTCCAACCGCAGGGTTACAACCTTGTTAGTCATCAGGCGAGTTTCCGGTGGGATCTGGTCAAAGTAGACACGAAAATGTCAAGGGTTGGTGGAAACACGTTCTAAAATCTACAACACTAGAATAGGGGCAATGTGTTGGAATGAGTTGCGGACAGTGAGAGAAGGGGTATAATTTCCGTTTGACGTTTCGACCCGAGATACTTCCAGGCACAGCTCACAAATTAACCTACACCAGTGTTTGATTAGGTCACGTCTATAGCTCGTCTTCTTTTGCAAAAGAACCACACTGCTCTAATTTACTTCAAATTATTCTTTTGTCAATCACTTTTTGTTCTTCTTTATACTCGATAAAGAAAATTTAGTTTAAATAGTTCTCTTTCATTGATAGATTCTGATGAGAACTCGTTATTCTCGAGTATCTGGATAGCTTTCGAAGCTATTGCAAACTAAACTTTCTATCCCAGAGAGGTAATCTCCGCTGAGAATTCGATAACATTTTTTCAAGACATTGATAAATGCTGTAGTTGTAAACTTGTGGCAAACAGGTGGGCGAATCAACACCATGAGAAATGATTTAGGAAAGGCGAAACAGGGAAAAGTCAGGTTCAACTTGAGCTCGGAGTAAAATAAATATTGTACAAAGATCAAACTTTTAAATTGGATATAGAAAAATCTTATAAAGAATCCATGTATTTTTAGAAATTGTATCCAGCCATAAAAATAATTTATATGCTTCATGATATTTTATACGACTCTAAAGTATCCATTATCCATTATCGCCTGTAACTCTTATAGCCCTTGCTTTTTATATAGACTACCGTTGGAAATTGTCGGTACGACTTAAAGAAAAAAACCGTTGGAAAGCTTATAAAATTCTGCGACGACTGACCTCTAATAGAGATATTTCAGATTTGCTACAAAAACCTGGAAAGTCCTGGAATTTTTAAGAACCTGGACATTTGTGTTGCCATTTTTGTGTGTTATTTTAATAATTATCTTAGTACTTTTCTGATTATTTTACAAATTCAGATTGATAGGAATGGTTTCAATTACGTACTAAAAATCAAAAATGAATGCCACAGATCTTTGAAGTCTTATTTTCAATTTATGATAATAAAACTGAAGAAATCTTGACGGATTTTCGAGATACGACAATATCGCGCCAACAATTTCCGAAAGTAGTAGTGTATTTTAGCCAACATCGTTATAAGGTACAAGTATCGGTTTCGCTTTCAGTGGATAAATTTAGGTCGTAAATCGAACTTTTACACCAGAAGGCTATACTTGCTCGAGTTACTTTTTATGGGACACATTTAAATCAATATATGCGTGTATAAGCGTCTGCAACATGAACTTGAAACTATCGAAAACAATCTATCGATACTGCTGACCGTATGTCGTGGTTCCTCGTATCGTAATTTCTTCGACTTGGTTTCTCGCTTGGTAATGAGCCGATGTTCTTGTGCAGTTACACGAGTCTTACATGCAAACACTGCACTTCGGGCGATTCTAGCACCCTAGAGATCTTCTTTCTTCTTATCACGCGTCAGGTCAGAACGTAATCTACTTTTATTCTACAAAACAGTTTCATTTTTTGAAAATACCGCACCATAAAGCGAATCTACTCCTTCCATGTTCAGTACCAGTTTAACATATTTTCCGGTTATTCGGACATTTATTATGCTTTATCAATGACTACAATTTTCTTTCAAAAACTGATGTTGGCTATACAAGTAGATAGGTAAGGACATCGAGACCGTTCCACAGCTCAAGTGGTTCGTGTCCGTGCTAAGTTTCTAGAAGGTTACCGATGACGTCATAAAATGATATTGCGCAATTGTGAGAGACGAATTTGCGTAAAAAACTTTGAGGATATTTATTATCTCAACTAAGTATTTCGCGTAAACACTTTCAAGGTTATATTTTGATTTACCCTTGCATCTTTTACGCATTAAATAAACAAAGAAAGAAATATGTTAAATTAAATGTATCATTATTATCTATAAGGAAGCAATAAATCATTATTGTTTTTCTCATAACTGTATGATACAGTACAAAATGAAAATACAAATCAAAATATAACCTTGAAAGTGCTTAAGCGAAATGCTTAATTTAGATAATAAATAACCTTGAAGTTGTTTACGCAAATTTGTCTGTCACAATTGCGCAATGTCATTGTGTGTCGTCATCGGCAACCTTCTAGAAACTTAGCACGGCCACGAATCTTTAAAAATCCTAATAGAAAATTGCCAACGTTGTAAAATTACCGAAAATAAATAAACATCCACGAAAATTAATAAATAAGTAATACATTTTTTTTCGAACAAAATCCAATAATATGTTATGGTTTCCCATTTCCAAACAATTCTTTCTGAAAAAAAAAATATTTTTTTGAATTCTTATATTATTATTTAAAATCTGCGAGAATTTTCAAATGTCTGGATTTTTATCTGTAATGTTGGCAATTTTGAATATTTGTTATGAATTTTCTAGTGTCGAAAACTTTCCATTTCTTTATTTTTACACCTTGTCCATAATAAATCACAATAAAAATTTGTGGTAAACTTAGAATTGTTTAAAATCAAACAAAGAAGTTTTTTTCAAATATTTTGGTTTTAACTTTTATTTTTCGAAGTACAAAATGTCTTGAAGAAACTGATAGTTTTTATTTGCGGAAATAAATTTTTTGTTTATAAATCTAAAAATATTTATTCAATTAGACTTGAGTGCATTTTAAAATTTGTTTAAAAAAAATAACAAGCATTATTGAAATTCGTAAAGCATATATTTCATTTTCTCATTATGAAGGGAAAAAATAGTGTATGTGAATTACAAAAATTATACATACAAAGTTCCTCTAAGATTGCATAGGAGTCTTGAAAAGAAATTGGAAAACTTCAGAAGTAGGTTAGAGACTGTGGCTTCGGGTAGAACAAAAAAAAAAACATAATTTTGGGCTTCCGTCAACACGAAACTATTCTTCTGCTCCCGGTATACATCTCTAGACTTTTTTCAGCTTCTTTAGAAAATTGTATACCTTTAAAAGTTTTGAAGCCTGAATGAAAAATGTGGATTTTTCTGTTTAATGAATGAACTGAAAGTAAGCAGGTATTTTGATTAAAAACGAAATGAAAAAGTTGAAAATCAAGATCCATTATAAACTAATTATGTTAATAATTAATAATGAATTAAATTAATTAAATAACTAGTGAAGGATTCCGTGAAGAGACTATCAATCATATTTAATTCGATTATCATATTATATAATAATGAATTGAGTTATGGTTAAGTCCGCAAATTTCGAAATAAAAATGTATACATAGGTACGTAGCAGAATCATAAAACCCAACTATATAAAGAAAATGGATTGAAGTGTGTGCAGCACATGAACGTCTTCGTGATTTAAGGATGAGTCAAAGATTAATTACCATCATAAAACATTTTTTCTTCCTCTCTCAGGAGAGACGAGTAGAGTCCTTAAACGAAACGATCATCGGAATTGGCAATTCTAGGTGGTTTGCGACAATTGGTCTTCTTACGAACACGTTCTTACGACACGGTGAAGAACGCCGCCTTCTTTTCTTTCGGATCATAGATCCATCAAGCCGAGTGCACCTCCTGCCTTCGTTATTTCGCCCGAGAGACGGAAAGATTTCTTTTCATACGTTCCCCTCACAACTGGGTGCGTCTTCTGAGTCCTTTCGCAAGATCGGTCATGGTCGTGCAAGTGTATTGTGCTCGCTAGAATCCCTCACAGTGGTGCAACGACTCGTATACGTAGCTTTAATGCGCGAGGCAATTTGTGATCTTGCGATCTAAGGTATACCAGTATGGTAGACTTGTAGACGTACGCCCCAAGCGTCGACTCAGAAGTATCCGACCTTGCTTCAGCTTAATGGTGAATTCCTGGCCAGGATGCCCTTGAAAGTAGAGATTCACTAACCAGTGGATGAGTAATGGGGTTTCTAATCCTAAATTCCTACTTTACCGTCATTGAGACGGTTCGACAGCTCAAGTGGTTCGTGTCTGTGTTAAGTTTTTATAATGTTCTTGTTGCCGTCATTAACTTACAGGGATGGCATTCCGTTTCCCTTTTTTACGTTGTAGCTTTAATGCGCGAGGCAATTTGTAATCTTGTGATCTAAGGTAGACCAGTATGGTAGACTTGTAGACGTACGCCCGCGTATTGAACCTTGCTTCAGCTTAATGATACAGATTCACTAACCAGTGGATGAGTAATGGAGTTTCTAATTATAGATTCCTACTTTACCGTCATCGATGCAGTTGGACAGCTCAAGACGTTCGCGTCTGTGCTAAGTTTCTAGAATGGTGACGTCATTAAACTACAGTGATCACAGTCCGTCCCTTTTTTTACCTTGTAGCTTTAATGCTCGAGGCAATTTGTAATTTTGTGGTCTAAGGTAGACTAGTATTTGAAGAAATTATTATCTACATAGTTTTATTATTTTCATGAATAATAATTTCTTAAATTACTGTTTGCTTTAAACTATAATCTTTTTTTTCGCTGACATTAAAAAAATGTTATGATCATCTGAGAGCTTTTAAATGATAAAAATACATTAGAGACAGTTTAAAATTCTAATTAAACAAAAACAGAGAAAGTAGATTTTTCAAATAGTAGTTTCTGTACTGAAAAGAGTACACTACAAAAAATGGATGAGAATGATAAAACAAAATCCAACTACTGAAGTGTTCAACAGATTTTTTAACGCTAGCTAAAAAAATGTTTTAAACCCAAAAATGTCTAGAAAACTTGCTGAAGAAATGGCGCTACTGTTATAAGGCACTTTTTTTTTAAGCTTCACCTTTGTTATCCCTGTAATTATATTGTGCAATATAATTTTATGACGCTATCGAAAACAATCTAGAAACTTAGCACGGACTCAAACCACTTAAGCTGTCAAACGGTCTCGATGTCGGTAAGGTAGGAATCTTGGGTTCATCCATCGTTTTCAAGATGTTTTAGAACTAAAGTCTAGGATGGAGAAAAATTTAACACTTCTCCAGACACATATATATTATATATAAAAGATTTGATGTTGATGAAATTAATAATCTGCGTGAATCATATTGTTCCCTCTATTGAGCAGTATCGAATTCTTTAAGCCTACTGGATTCTGTGAAGCATGAAGCTATAAAGTGCTTACTGATGAATATTCTCCGGAGAATTAGTAAGATGAGATACGAGGTTTATAAGCGTGGAGATGTCTTCATTAGAATACGGTATAAAATCAACGACACGAAAGGGCTCCTAAAATAACTTGGATATTGTCCAAGTAGTACTCAACCGAGAAATATGATAGTCGCAGAAGAAACCTTATAGCTATTGATTACATCTTTAATTCACATGATTCTCTATATTGTACTTTATCTGTTCTTGATTCAGCATTTTTACTTTTTGTAACTCATAATTCATGATTTTCTTTTTTTTGTTTCAGGTAAGTTTTATTATTTTTCTTCTCTTCTCTGAGATTAATGAGCGAAATGGGTAAGTGAAAATTAAAATTTAATGGACCTGACGGTAAAATTTGATTAAATCAACCAAATAACTGCATCAATGAACTATTCTGTTGGATCAACTAATTTTTGTTTTACTTTTAAGGGGTTCTGGGTCAGAATTGCTTCAAAAAGTGCGATACTTAATACTTGAATTAGGAAGAATTGCACCTTTAAAAGTCTAGAGATACCTCGAAAACCCCTGAAATTTTCAGGATTTTTCTTAGAATTTGTGTAGACAAAAACACCCTGTCACGGTACCTCAACATTTTTGAAGGGATTTTGTTGGAATTCAGCGGATTTTATGGGATTTTGCCGTTTTTCAAAATTTTCCGAAGACTGCAAGTGATTCCGAAGGAACACGAATTTTCACATTTAAATACATTCTGAGTTGGGAAAGGGAATTTTCAAATGTAAATAAATTCTGAGTTGGAACAGGACCGTTTAAAATTTTAACAAATTATGAGTTGGAAGTGGATTTTTGCCAAAGGAATTATAATTCTCAGTTAGAATCTACCATTTTTCAAAAGAATGATAATATTGACTTGGAATAGGGATTAAGGAATTGGAATTGAATTATTGTTTTGAGCATTTTTTAAACATCATATTTAAAACTTTGTTTAATAATGGATTTTTATATTGTTCACCTTTAATGTTAGGAAATACAAATCCAGATACTTGAACGCGCGCGTGCATTTTCTACTAATTGATAATGAACTTTTTTTAAATTTCCCAAACGTCCAAACCCAAATCAGAACTCTTCAGCTTCTGAACTGCCAGAATCACGCTCCGGCATAGTTGGGTTTTAATGAAAGGAGATCAGTCTTATCAACAATTATCTCTGTTATACCTCGAGGGACAATTAAACGTCGCAATCTCCGCGTTCTCTTTGAATTGAAGAGAAAATGTGCGAAGTATGACAAAAGGAGACAAGGATATAGAATGGTGACTGTGGCGGTGTTAGGAGAAGGCCGTGTTGAAGGCTGTGAAGACCTGAGGGTTGGAGAGAGATAAAAAGGTAGGGAAGATGAAGAGATGCGAGACGAAAAGCCAGAAGAAGAGATAGGCGTGACGGACGCGAAAAAGAGAAGAATTAAGAGAGAGAAAGAGAGAGATAGAACATCATCCCATCGGCGAATAATATGCGGGTGCGTGCAGCTCTCTCTCCGCAGTCCACAGTGGGCGCTGACTCGCACTAATAGGCTAACAGGCTAATGCCGCCTCATTTTGCCCTCTGATCCCCACTTGGTCGCTCGCAATTATCGGAGTCAACTGGTACGAGTTGACCCACGCTTTTTTACGACTTCATTCATGAATTCGTGAGGCACGTCTCTGGAATGCCACGCGTACGCTCAGCCGGAACAGCTTGCCTTCTGCATCATCAATTTTACCCAGGCAAGGAAATAGACACCGCTTTTTATTAACCGGCTTGATTTTCTGCAGTAGCTAACCGAACCCTTTGCCTTGGGTGAATGAACAGATGATTGTTTCGTGCAAGATGCTGGTGATGTAAATGGCCATCAAGATTGCTGTATCTAGTTCAAAAGTGTTGAGCATTCTTATTCAAAGACTTATCATCATCATCTCATCATCTGTAGCTTTAGGAATCACTAATTTATATGACTGACAGTTACTTAAGCAAGTTCTGTTCATGATCTTATCGAAATCCTGGAAATTTACTTTTATCAGCATGAGCATATGTGGGCAAGTGACGAGAAGCTTTTTTTAGACATGAACAATACTTTCATAATTGTCGAGATTGCAGTGTTGCAAAGTTAGGCCATCTTGGTAGAAACTGATTCAATCTATTCTTCAAACAGGTTATGCAACGTATGCTGCATCCTATTTGCTCCTCCTCATTCAATATTGATCAAAAATCAAAACATTTCTAACATCAGACCAGTTCTCCGAGTATAAAACCTTCTTCGATTTAAATATACAGGAATGTATACGAGACAGATACGGAAATCTCTTATAAGATATTTGAAGAAAGTAATATTCTTGTACGTCATCATACCTCACAGAAATGGGAAAGCGATATAGCAGAATAAGATCCTGCAAGGTAAGTAGATATGGGGACATAATGGAATGGTTAGAATCGTGTCGGTGCTGTTTGTGGCTGTACCATCAGGGGAAGCTGATCGATAGAAGATAGAAGACTAACTGGTTTCCGATTGCAGAAATTGCTTTTGGTCAAATCGAGACCAGATCATTTTACAGCTTTCCAGTTGAGTGTTCTTAGTCGAATCTTGACTACTTCTCCATTGTGTCGAGCCCTACGATTCAAAGCAGCCATTACCTTTGCCCTCAGAAACTCACCTCGCAACTATATGCAAAGTTTGCTCGAGTTTCCTCTCTACTATGGTCAGAATTACTATGCCTGGCGTCTATAACGCGACGGTAAGTAGAGAAGCGTTTCCTGAAATTCAGTCCTTGGTAGTTCACGCGCCTGCACCACCTGCAGGGTACTGTGTTAAGATTTAGGGCCAATCAAACTACCCGTAAACTTCCCTTTGAACGTTTTCTCACGTACGTCGAGTTTCTGCCGGGGGGGACCACCTCGCTTTCGACAAATTCGATTGCCTAGCTGAGTAACGGCCAATTAGAATTCATTCTACATAATGGATTGGCTGTAGCAGTTTCTTCGTGAATCGATTTATAAAAGTTTAAACAGTGTTCTCGAGTTTACGGATGTACCATGTGGAGATAAGGGGTCACATTCTCCACGGAGATGAATCTGTGAGTGATGTAGGATTGTAGGTTCGGAGTTGTCCTTCAAGAGCTGTGGTCTGAAGCAGAATCACTGGCTAATCCTCAGATCTGCTCCGAGTACGTCTGACTCCGGAAACCACCCCCTGCACCTCCCTGGGGCATGTACCGAGATGGGCAACTTGGAAATTGTTGCCTCAAGCTTACGGACGAAGATCGAAGGACGAAGGGCGAGAAACAAGGAGAGCGAGAGAGAATACAGATTACAGAGTCTAGGTTAGGTTTGGCGTTGAATTATGCTGCATATGCAAAGTGGAAGCTATCTTGGCAAGTGATAAGAGAGACACGCGACTCGTACATATCTCAGTAGATATAAGCAGCGACACTTTGCCGCTGGTGCCTTTAAAAGCGATGCGAGTCGTGCAGAGCGCGAAAATTTGCATAATACTCGCGCGACCTCTACCCACTCGAAACAAGCCTGCAGATGCATGGGGAATTCAATCTGGAATCTCTACGCGTGTTTCTCCCCTGCTCCAACTCCATTTTCTCCACTGACCATAATGGGCCTCGGCAGGTGAAGTACTTCTTGATGGCACCTTGGGGTATATAACCAGTATTTTAGATATCCTGACTGGCACAGCTTGCATTATCTATTTCAAGTATTTCCAATAATCTTCCCGACTTGAATTTTTATCCCGAGAATATGAATTCCAAACAAAAAAGTTCACTCAAAGAAATTAGTTTTTAACAAAGTAGTTTAGCTTAACTAGATAACCAGCAAAATCGGAATTTCTTAGTAGAGCGAAAAAAACATTCTGTAAAATCGAAATCATCACATAAAAATAATACAAAAATCCACTTTTTAGATGACGTATTAGTGATTCAAGCTCACGAAAATTTGATTAGAAAAACTTATCCAGTATCGAGGAAATAGATGTGTCAGTTGGTAATCTCAAGTGACACTGACCACTAATTGGAACAGGTTCGGCTGCGGATTGCGGTAAAAAGTGTACAGTCATCATTTTCAATAGAAATTAAAACTTACTCCCGAAATATTATGTTTCAGCATGGGGGTTAACAAAGATTTGATCTAAAAAAAGTTAGCTTGTGCAGAGTAAATTGTCCAAGAATTTTGCTATTACAATGTCACAGGTTTTAAAAATTGGCTTTCGGTAGAAATTGAAAACCGAAATTTCCATTTTTTACCAGAATCAAAGTTTGCTCCCGATATATAAGAACGCTAAATAAGAATAATAAATGATTTTTTTTTCAATAAACAATAACAATTTCAACAAATATCCATGCTGAAGGGAAGAAAAAAATCATTACTATAGTACGACCTCTCGGATCGGTCCTTGAATTTTCAATATTTTTATGTTTAAAAATCTAGATATGTGCTAATAATTATAATTTTTCAACTATTCTTCATCGTCGTATAAAAATTACAAATTTATATTATTAACAATACCAAACTTTAAACACAAACATGAAAAAAATGAGGTCCGATCCGAGAGGTCCTACTATACGATTAAATTCTAAGGTAAAATTGTAACTAAAATTAAAATAAAAGTGTTTTTTTTTATTACTGGCGGTTTTCAATTTTAAGTAAAAAAAAGTTGACTTTAACCAAAAAAGATGAATTTTCAACAAAATAGTTGAATCCTCAATCAAAACTGATTAATTTTCAACAAAAACAGATTAATTTTCAACCAAACAGTTGCATTTTCAAATTAAAGAGATGAATTTTCAAACCAGACGGCTAAATCTGCAACCAAGGAAGATTTTTCAGCCAAGAAAGAAAAAATATCAACCAAATTGTGGAATTTTCAAGTCAAAAAAGCGAATTTTCTACAAAACAGTTGAATTTTTAGGACAAAAACATTAATTATCAACAAAAAATGTTAATTTTCAATAAAATAGTAGTAAATAGAATAGCAGTACTATTAGTAAACTAGACGCTTGATTAAATTTTAAATTCAATCAAACCATGAAAACATATTAAAGCAGCTTTCATGATAACAATAATATCTCGGAGAGCGAAGATGAATTGTTTTGATACCTTTGGAGTCAAAATTACTCCCCTGGGCTTGCAGATAACTTGTGTAATATTTCTAAAAATAATTATTGGATGAATTTAACATTTAGCCAACTTTAACTCCTAGATTGATTAAAAGACTTCGGAGATTGTTTCTCTCAATAACAGAATGGAAACTGGCAATACTTGCAGTTCTAAGAGAATTCAAGATGACTCTTTCATGCATTCCGGTATTATGATAAAACAATTAATTGATAACATTTTATTGTCAGTTTTATTCACGCTCTTCAGAAATCGAAACTAATTATATATATTTAAATAATATTACTAATTAATTTAAAAGTTTCCGACAATCAGACGAATAGGTTAATCTATTATGAAGAAACTGGAGGAAAATTTGACTTATTTGATAGAAGTTAGATGTCTAAATATTAAATTGCATATGCTTAAAGTTTTTTGCAATTGATGCATCTGACATTTCAATTACACATGCATATGAAGTAAATTACGAAGATATTTTAAAAATACAAATACCAGAGAGTTTCTTGGCAGCCCCTGGTATGCTTTAGGCAGTTGCTCATCCGGTGGAAGTAATGCGCTCACATTTTCCATATTATAATATACTATAATAATATGTATATTAATTTAATTTCTATTCCCTGAAAATTGAAGTTTAATTTCCTTTTAATAAATTGCCTTTGCAGGTTGCACGCTAGTGTGGCCCTTATTTTTCAATTTTTTTATTTACCCTCCAGTTCTGTTCGATTGCCCAAGAATCGGTCATAATTTTTAATATTATAAAATTTTAAGATCCTGTGGGGCTCCAAAGAATCCACTATACACCCGACTCGCAGTTTAACATCAGTGTCGAGGGTTGCCGGCAAGAACAATTTTGGTCAAACCGGGAGTATTGAAACGTAAACAGACAGAGCCGCCTGAACCGTTTCCAATTGGAATGCATAATATTGCGCAATATACTCGACTGAGTACACGCGCACTGCGGCCCTTCCGAGACGAGAGTCGCAACCGTCTCTCGTCCCTTACGCTGAGAAACTGCATGGGCCAGCAGTTCTAAGAATTACTAAACTGAGAATTGCTAAACCGAGAGTCGGGTGTAAGTGCTAATTGGGTGTTTCATGTGATATTACGATTCATAACCATATCAAACAAATCTTTTTTGGATTCCAGTTTTGTATGTACTCATTTTTTAATTAATTTTTAATTTTGGAAACAATATAAAATTCTCCGAATCAGTTGATATCTCTGTCAGAATCATTACAATAGGTGTTGAAAATCCCTGTATTCTTCTGCAATTCGTTTAATTTGTGAACAATCTTTATAACTGACTTGTAATTATACATATAACAATACTTACATGTTTAAATAGATATCTCATTGAAGAAAAATATAAAAACAAACATATTTCTGTACCAATTTTTCAAGAAATTTTGATATTCTTATGTATCTTTTTATTTAATAATGTTCCCCCTAATTTCTTAAATAAGTTTTCATTGTTTAAAAATTTTAAATGGTTTACATAAGGTTTTATCGCTAAAAATGTGTAATTGATAGTGCTTTTTTCAGGTCATGATTTCGTTTATCAGTGGTCGTTTAAACCACATTCTAATTGAACGTCTTTAAGTATCTATTTGTTTCTCACTTTGAATTATTTAACCAATGTGTATGATAAATAACTAAAATAATTTTTTTTAAGTAGGAAAAGATATTTATTTTTAATAATTATATTGTATACTGTGTTGTTAAAAATTCGTCTTTATGGTTTAAAAACCCAACTACTATTCGGTTAAAAATTCTTGTATTAAGTTAAAAATTTGTCTTTTTGGTAAAAAATTCATCTTGTTGGTTTGAAATTCAACTTTTGGGTCAAAAAATCATCTATTTGAATGAAAATACTTTGAGGTGAGGGGCGGTTGAATTCAACTGTTTTGTTTAATTGAAAATAACCATCTGTTTTGGTTGAAAATTCAAGTACCTGGTGGAATGTTAAGAATGACTTTTTTTCATTGAGTTTTAGTAAAATTTTCATCACGAATAAGTGCCAAATACCTATTACTTATATGTAGTGTTGTTTCTTGGCCCCTGGAAATCGATGACAATAATCTGCTATAATTTTTTATTGTTAAAACAACGAAAAATTGTTTTAAAAACTAAGGGAAAAAACAAAAAACAAAAAAATTCATAAGAATGTCTTAATTGGATGAAAAATTGGTAAAGAGATATGTTTTTCCTGTTTTTCTTTAAAGAGCTATGTAATTAAACATATAAGTATTGTTTATATATATATATATATATTTTATTTTTTTATTTTTATTTTTTCGACTTCTACAGAAAATCAATTATTTACAAGAACTAAAATTAGTAAAAAAATCAGTGAAAATCAAAAAATGTTATCCAGGAATGAATATTTTTGCAAGAAATATTTGTGATGGTGGATTATGGGGGATTCTTTGGGACTTTATCCCCATGTTATATCAATGGGAAACTTCATTGTCTTTGTGGTGCGAGTTAATATTAACCTATTTCGTTCAAATTTGAAGATAATTTTTTGGACATTCGAACAAAACCAGGGAATCAAAAAAAAATTGATCTTTTTTTCACAATATAAATAAGGATCACCCTATTGTAGTCACCCAGGATTTCTTAAAATCGAGAAATCGCAAATATCAGAATATGAGCCCTAATCCTGGAATGATATCATCACAAAACTAGGGTTCACTCTACTCGTTTTCAAGTGGAACTTTTTCATTTGGAAAGAAAAGAAAACGAGGAGTGCAGAGACAAAGAAAATGAAGCGAAAGGCTTTAAAAAAGGAGAAAGAAGAGTCGGATGTAGAGATGAATAGGAACCGTAGAGGGAATAGTGTTTCGAAAGGATCTCTCGAGGATGGAGAGGAAAGTACTCTGATAATGAGCCATTCAGTTTCTCGTAGAGATCGCAGGCAGGTGCTGGGTGTATATATAAGTTTGCAGACAGGCAGGTTGTAGGTCGTCGGGAATCCTCAGGAGTATTCAGACCCGATCCCGGATCCAGTCAGTGTCCGGTCTCCGGTTTATAATCGCACTCTAACTCAGCGTTGCCCAAACTACTGCCGGGGGCAGGGGCGCCTTCCCGCGGAAGGGCGATGCCACCCTTGCCACGGCAACCGAGGTAGATACCCTGATGCGAGTAGAAGACTACTTTCGCTTATTTGCAACCGATGACCCATTCATTGTTATGAGATTAAGGCCGTTTACATGTTTACAAAAACTGAAATTATGAAAACATGGCTCAATTAAATTTTAATTGGCACGCCCGGCAGTCAGGTGTCCCCAGAAACTGCAAAAAAAAGTTTGGGAAACGCTGCTCTAACTGCTTCAGCTTCCACCAAAATCGCCTTTTCTGAAAACTCGTCCCAATCTTGCTGAAGCTCGCTTAATCCCGAGACTGAATGTTGATTCGAGTATCTTCATCTTCGGTCTACGAGTCTCGAGTCTCATTTCCACGGCACTGTTCACTCGTAAGGGAGAAGAACAGGAAACTGCAAGACGGAGAAAGTCAAGAGGGAAACTTTGGAAGAAAATCTTCACCTTTGAATTCGTGTTTCTTCCATAGTGATCCTGACTCATCGTATTTAATTTTTATTTGTTATTTTCGGAATAGTATTTCCAGATTTCTGCAAAATTGATCCGGTTAACTTTCTATCAATGTCACATTTTCCAGCAAAGCTCGGAACTATAGCTCTGAGCTAATTAGGAACTTTCAGATTGCTATTGGAAATCCGAGAGGATCTCATTAGGAGAGACTTCACACACTTTCCCCACTTTTCCCTTTTTTAAAGAATTCCTTTTATTTCACCCTGTGTTCAAGAAAGTTCTCCTTTTTCTCGTTTTTTATGCTTAAATGCAAACCGAATTAATAGAACTCCATAAGAAAATCCAACTATTTTCAGTTAAATGTTAATTCTGTATGGTTGAAAAGTCTATTATTATATTTTTGGTTCAGAATTAATCTCTTTTGTTCAAAAATCATATTATTTGGTAGAAAATTCAACTACTTGATTAAAAGTAGAACTAATTGGTAATAATAATTCATGCATTTTGTTGAAAATTCTTCTTTTTGGTAGAAAATTAATTTTCTTGGTTGAAAATTCAACTACTTTCTTGAAAATTTCTTTTATTAGTTGAAGATTCATCTCTTTGATTGAAAATTTAACTATTTTGTTGAAAATAAACATTTAGTTAAAAATTCTTATGTTCCGGTTGGAAATTAAACTGTTCGTAGAGAATTCGCCTTTTCGGTTTAAAAATTCAACAGATTTTGTGGAAATTTTTGTTCTCTTTGAACACAAAAATCTGTCTTGTTGAAAATTTAACGATTTTGTTGAGAATTCGTCTTTTTGGTTTGAAAATGCATCTCTTTTTATAGAAATGTTCTCTTTTGGTTAAAACTGCAACTATTTGGTTAAAAATTAATCTTTTTTGGATCAGAATTTAATTATTTTATTGAAAAATCTTCTTTTTTGGTTGAATTCAACTGTTTGCTATTTCTAATTAATTAAAATCTTCTTGATTGCATTCAACTAATTTTTATTTAAAATGAAAAAACTTTTTGTTCGAAATATCAATTCAACTACTTGATTCAAAATGTAACTGTTTTGTTGAAAAATCCGTCTTTTTGGTTTCAAGATTCAACTGTTTGGTTAAAAATGCTATTCTGTTGAAAATTTGTCTCTTTTGCTTGAAAGTTCATGTATTTGTGCAACTGTTTGGTCTTAAATGAATTTTTTTTGTATTGTTGAAAATTCAAATATTTGATTGATAAATCATCTATCTTGGTTGTAAATTAATTTTTTTGTTGAAAATCCATCTTTTCGCATTTAAAAGTAAAATGTTTCCTAAAAGATAAGACTATAGTCAAAATTTACCATGTACTAGTATTTTTATATCCCCTGATTAATGTGGTAATATCACACTTTTATGATAAAATTAATACAAACATTATTTACAAACCGACTTGTAATCTTCAACCACCTTTTTACAGGGTAGATATATCTTGTTTGCTTATTAAATTCCCTGATTTTGAATAAGACTAAGAGCATTAGGAGAATTTGTCAAGAGGAAATGATTCATCTCTGCAGACAAGAGAGAGCGCTCTACTCTACATGTTCGATCCAAACAACGAAATACCAGTTTTGTCCAACTGGAAACTCGCATAACGTGTCGCGATAGCGAAAAAAGCAGAACAAGTTAGTGGTTGATTTCTTCTTTTTAATTTCTCCACACGGACCACACTATGTCGTTTATCGCTTGGAGTATAAACGCTTCACCGAGGCGGAGTATTGTACATTCAATGAAAAAAGGGTTGCTGCTTGTGGGTTGAGAGCATTACAAGCCATTTTCCAGCGAAGGATAAGCTATTGCATTCCACTAGATTTACGATGTTCAATCTTCCGAAGCAAAACGTTTCAAGATCCAATATTTTTTACCAACACTCCACTTATGCTATATTTTTCACTTTCAATCGCAAGTCGATGAAACCATCTACTTATTGATAACGATCAGATAGAATCCAATATATTAAAGACACTGGAATAATGTTCAGTTGGAGATTGCGTCAGATTCTCAATTAAATGCCGACCCTGAACCTTCTTAACTCCTAAATTAATGAAGAAGTATCATGAAAAGGTTCCTTCAGAACGTAGTCATGAGTCTACAAATTAAGTTTCACAATATACTCAGTCATCAACTGTTTCCCTTACCATTCTCAGAGATCTAAGTGACCAAGACCCCTTTCTTTCTTTTTATAAATGAAAGGGTCACTTCGTTTATTATGCAAATTCACAGTTTCTACGATGAGTCGAGGTTGCGAAAGCGTGACGATGGTTTGTAGATAATCATCTTATAGCTGAAGTCATCCTCATTAAAACATCGACTATATCGAGTCGATAGATTTTCCAAGTAAATACCTATACCGGTTTTCGGATGACCTTGTACAAGAATATCCAAGGTTTTGGTTGTGTTGTCAAAGTGAAGGGATTGGTAGTATCAAATTATTGACTATGCTGCCGTACTTTTGAAGAACGTGCTGTATGGATTTGAACGGAGATATTGAAGAAAACGTCTTTGCATCTTGATTGATCTGCATCTTCCAGTATATGATTGTTGCTGGAAAAAGCTATCGTTCTTGGGTAATTCGGGCCTGCTCAATTCATTGATGCAAAAAGAAATTAATAGTTTTAAATGTTTATATGAAAAACTGTAGATAGGCTTGATAGGTTTAACTTTTTCTATATAGTCTTTCTTCAACAGTATTTCTCCAGATTTTTCAAAAATCTTTGTAGAAGGACAATTAGGGTCATACTATCTCTGAAATTAATTAGAATTTCGAATTACCATTTGTAGAGATGAATTCGTTAAGGGGTGACCGACTATTTCACCCCCCCCCCCAGTTCCATTTCACCCACTAACAATTATGTATTGTTTCCAGATTGATAAAAGTTGTATTAAACTTGACTTTTTTTTACAAATATGTGTAATTTATTGTAATTTACAGGGTTTCCGCAGGTCAGGGAAGACCAGGAAATCAGGGAAAAGTCAATTAATTTGTTTGGTCAGGGAAAGTCATAGAAAAGTCATGGATTATTAAAAATGGTTTTATTTAATTTATAAAAGATTCTATATTAAAAATGCAGAATTCACACTCTTTTCCCTATTCTCTTCTCTTCCCCTTTTTTAACGGATTTCTCTTTTCCCCCTGTTTTCAAGAATCTCCCCCTTTTTCTCGTTTTTCTCATTTTTCAGCTTATATAACTCAATAAGAAAATCCAACTATTTTTGGTTTAAAGCACGGTCGTATACACAGGTCCGGGGTAGTGGAGAAAGTGGCGGTTTAATTAAAAATTTTAAATTCAAGAAGTCAATTTAATCCAGATTTATTCAATAATTTAAGTAATGGGGATGCATTTTTAATTTAATGAAAATAATTAACACATTAAGAATTAAGTTTTCTATATTTTAAAGCGGTTGTCGCATACTTCCTGCCGATTTCTCGGGATTATCGAATTCTGTCGGTATGGCACTATTTCGCAAGCGAGGGTATTGTAACGGAGCACGATGAATAATTCGCCCTTCGCTATCACAATTTACACTCTCTCTCTGATAATATCGTTCACCCGAAAATGAAATTCGCAAATACGTGTCTTTGAACGAAAAAAAAATCACGCCGGGGACACACGATTCCCATTATCTCCGGACGACAAGATCACTCGGCACTTTAAGAGTTTATATCTTGCCTTTAAATTTTGAAGTATTTGTTTTGCACTTTGGTACGGCACAAACACATGTCATTTTTGCATTTCTTTTATTTAAATATTACAGATATTACATATCGATCACTTCACCACAAGTTTTCCCGGACCCTGCGTATACGACCGTGGTTTAAAGTTAATTCTGTTTTTAAAAGAAAATTCCTTTTTTTTTTGTTAAAGGTTAATCATTTCAATTAAAAATTAATCTTTTTGGTAAAAATTTAGTCTTTTTTGTTGAAAAATCATCATTTTGGTTGAAAATTTATGTATTTTATTTGAAAATTAGTCTTCTTCGTTGAAAATTCATCTCTGTTCGTTGAAAATTCAACTGTTTGCTTAAAAGTTCAACTATTTTGTTGAAAATTTATCTCTTGCATGAAAGTTCAACTATTTGGTTTTAAACTTCCTCTGTTTTGAGAGCATTTTGGGCGGTGAAATCTGAAAATGTTGCAAGATTATAATTCCGGTCTTTAAATATTAATGGCCAGGAAAAAGTCAGAGAATTCGGGAAATTAAATTTCGAGGCCACCCTGAATTTATGTACTTTTTTGAGTCTCCTTTAAGTCCCCTATTTCCTTTAAAATATTCTTTAGAATCACTGTGAAGCTTGAGCCACTCACACATGGAATGGAGCTGTATGTGTTGCGCACGTAGTCAATACTATATTAGCAAATAGGGTGCTCAGGTAGGGTATTTAGATTGCTTAGTTGAAATTCGAGAATATAGGTAGAATTTCTAGTCCTTGTATTTATTGAAGGAACGACATTATAGGAGATTTTGAAGCAAATGCTAATTGGGGGATGGATACAAATCTCAGGTATGTTAAGCTAGCACAACACTATTGAGGTATAGAGATGTAACCCGTTTCATAATTTAGAGCTCATTAGGGCTAATTTGGTCCGTTTGATTCATAAACTATGAAGTAATTATCTAAATTTGAATCAGTGAGAAATATATCCCTGAATCAAACCAATTATGCGATTAATCAGTTCCTTGAATTAAAACAAAAATTGTTCGGTTCTCCTGGCACACCAAAAAATGTAACTCACTGCATATTGTGCTTCAATTTCGAATATCTTCAGAATGTCAATTTTGCACATTCATTATCAAAGAGATTTTTTTGGGTTCCATGATGGCTTAGCATCGAATCAGTTTTCATAATTTGAACAGAAAATTCTGTAGAACCAGTCACCTTTTTTTCTGAGTGACTATGTCTCGGTGACTTTGAAGTTAGAAGTTTTGGAACTTGGAACGTAGAAGAAATAAAATGTCATTTATCGTTTCGAAAACGCTCCATTCCCTTTAGGATTTCTCTATCTCGAATGCTGTCCAGTAATGCGAGCCGTGAGGTAGAAAAAGAGTTGCGCCTCTCTTGGTTTCGTTTGACGCTATGAATTCCACCTGTCTACTTCCCTCTTTATCTTTTTCACTTCACTCTCGGATCCCTGGAGAGGGTGAAAGGGAGGGAGGAGGCTCAATGCGCGACCAGGGATGCAAAAGAAATACAGAAAAGAGTACGGACATGCACGAACTGTACAATTGCACATGAGTGCAGAAACTCTACATGCGAGCTGACTGAAAGGGACGAGGGACCACACATAAGGGTGATGGTACATCGAAGGGAAAATGGGAATTAATGGGGACGACGTAAAAAGGCATGCTCTAGCTGCGCTACGTCAAAGCATATTCTAGAGTGTCGCTACTTTTATCATCGGTTCATTTATTTCCTCAAGTCGTCGCCTGGGATAAAAAGCGAATTATTAGTAAAAGTGCACTGTAAAAGCCTAGCTTTAGATTCGCCCAGCTGCAATTTGTTCTCTTTGACTCAGTCTTTACTAAATAGAACTTTACAACACTCAGGCCTCAGACTTACACCACTGTTGACAATTTTTGACACTTTTTTTTAATGATGCAACCAATTTGCCACTATTTTGAAAAAGTGACACTAATGCTATTTTCTCAAAATGCTCGCTAATGCAACTTTTTTTTTATTTTGCCTTTAACCCTCTGAAGCATACATATTTCTAGAAGCTCAATTTCGATGAAACTTGACACTCGGAGGTTTCTGGGCTTGTTGATGCAAAATCCGATATCCAAATCGAAAAATTTGAAATAGCGGATTCAAAGTGGCGGACGGAAAACTCACAATTGATTTGATTTGCATGAAACTTGATACTCACGAGATTACCGAGTTTAAAGCCAAGTAGTCAGTTTTTTGTAGTTGGAGTCCACCATATTGGACCCGCCATTTTTAATTAATATACTTCGAATCCACATTTGTAATCAGCGATCCAAAGAACCCCTAAATACCGAGTTCAGATCCAATCAGTTTATTTCTTTAGTCTCATTCCGCCTTCTTGAATTTTCGAATTTTGATCCCAGTTTCATAATAATTTACCCAAATAACGCCTAGATACCAAGTTCGAAGACAATCAGTCAATTGTGTGTAGTTTGAGGCCACCATGTTGGACCCGCCATTTTTAATTTTCGTATTTTGAATCCAGATTCGTAATTAGCAACCAAAAAAAAACCCAAAATACTGAATTCAGTGGCAATCAGGTAATATTATTTTCAATAATATATTTATTCTCAAAACGCCCTATTGGATCTGCCATCTTGAAGTTTAAAATTGTTTAAATTTCAACCCCAGGTTCGTCATCAATGACCCAATAAACCTCCAGATACCAAGTTTTGAGATAATCATGAAATTTGTTGTAGTTTCAATCCATCATCTTGGATTTTGAAATTTTTCAAATTTTGACCCCAGATTTGTATTCATATTTGTATATATCCATACTTCTTCGCTAAATTGGCTAAAATAACATACCCACCACTTAAAAATCGAAATAAATTGTTTTTTAGGATTTAAAGATATTTCAAAACATTTGATGGGATTTCTAAAAATTTCACGAGATTTCAAGATTTCAAGGGGTTTAAAGAATTTCATCTGATTTCAAAAATTTCAAGGGACTTTAAGAGATTTCAAGAAGTTTCATCTGATTTCAAAGTTTTCAAACTTTTTGAAGAAATGTTAAGGGATGGTACAAATTTCAAAGTATATCAAGGGATTTCATCAGACGTACGCGATATTAAAGCATCTCCAAGGACTATAAAGATTTAAAATTTTTTAATGGATTTCAACAGATTTTAAAGATTTTAGGGTATTTTAAAAGATTCCAATAAATTTTAAAGGATTTTAAAATGGTATCATAGCAAAGGACGTAAATGAAATTTAATGCATTTTTTAGGAGATTTCTAGAGATTTCAAGATATTTCTGCGGGTTTTATTGGGTCTTAGAGGATTTTAAAGATTGAAACATATATAATTTTAAAAGGTTTCAAGGGATTCCAAGACATTTCTAGAGAAAGTTATGGAGAAATTAAATAAAATGAAATTGCAAGGGACTTCGTGGTTTTGTAAGGATCTCTACGGATTTCAGGTACTTCAGAGATTCAAGGTATTTCACCATTTTTAAGGGATTTATAGGATTTCAAATGAAATCATAAGATTTCAAGAGGTTTCTGCAGATTTCAAAGGATTTTAAAAATTCCAAAGGACTTAAAACGATTAACGACTTTTCCAGGTTTTAGCTGTATAGTTGTATATTGTATATCAGATATCAAAAATAGTTAACCCCTTTGTTTAATATTAAAAAAATTGATCGACACTATTTTGCCACTATTGTTCAAAATGTATGCTACTTTTGAAACTATTTTGAGTTGCTCAAATGAGTCCGAGGCCTGAGCACTATGGAATAAAATGCGTATATCAATGTAGTTCAGTTTCTCGACAACTAAATAACTAGGAATTTCTAATTCACTCTGGAATTTGCCTGATGAAATTGTCAATTGTTATGTAAATTTGTTGTGAACTTTTAAGACAACTAAATTACGAAGTTGGAGTCAACTTTTCCTGATCATGTCGTCCCCAAGCTGATTTAAATTTAAATTACTTTTTAACCGATATCGCTCATTTTGTAGAATAATTTCTTTAATTACAACAAGAACATAGTCTTCCAACAAGCGAAATTGGCTAACCGCTAGTCATTCCTGAAAACACAAAGGCACGTTAGGATAGTTGTTTGAAGCTTGAGCTGCTTTGATATTTCTCCATGCCAAAGTGGAATCCACGAATGTACAAATTGTTTCTCTTTCTCAAAAACAAGGTGATTTTTCAAATTCCACATACTACATAAACCAGAGTGTTCACTGGTCTGGGAATCCGGGAAATGACACTGAATTTATTTTTTGACCGGAAAATAAAAAAAAAATAGAAAAGTTAACCTATTTAATTATGAAATTATTCAGTGTACAATGCGTAATTGTAAAATCTTTTACATTAAAAAATTTTCTATTCAGGTCTTCATTCTTAAATTTTTTTTTCTTAAATTTTCAGTTTAAAGAAGTTTAAATATCAGTTTTGAAGACTTGAAGAAGTCAAAATTAAAATCGTTTGAATTTGAAAATTTTTGTTAAAAACAGTTTTAAATTGATCAACTGTAAATATAAATTAATTAATTAATGTTTTTAAAACTGAACTATAACTAGTGTTGAAAATTGAACAATAATTGTAATAATTTATTTTAACAGAGGATTCTGAAATGTGCAAATTTTAACGTTGAAAAATAAACTGTTTTATCTCAAAATTCTTCAGTAGTTAAACAAATTTAAACGTCCGATTGACATTTTTTAATTAAAAAAGAGTACAATTTTTTAATGTTTAGCAATATTTGACTGTTTATTTAAAATGAACAATTATTGTTTTTTACATTTTTATTGGGTGACAAATTCAGAAGTTTGAACATTTTTATTGAGGCTTCAATAAATTTATAATAATAATTTATAAAAGTTAAAAATATTTAATTTTGCAGTTTATTGGAATGTAATTTTAAATTCTTTAATTGGAAAACGCTAAAAGCTTCCATTTTACATGTGTAAATCATTGAGCGTTTGAATAAAAGTATTCTGAATTAAAAGTTTTTTAATCTGCAATTTTTACATATTAAAATTCAAAAGAGTTACTCTTTGAGTGCTTTAATTTGCACTTCAGTGTTGATTACTTTAAATGAAAAAAAAAAACAGTTTTAAGTGATAGAAATTTGGTATTTAAATGACTTTAGAAAATATATGCGAAGCGGGAAACCACCGGGATTTTTTTTCCTCGATTAAAACGGCCATCCTGATAAACGGAATTCGCAATGCTGCATTTTTTTCTTGAAAAAATTGAGTGCGTCAAGTATGAAATAATTTCATGAAGAGATGTAACTAGACAATCTGGCCTCAATTTAGTCGATTCAAGCTCTGACAGACAGGGGGTTATGCCATCAAAATTACATCTAATGAAGAAATGAGGATTATTTATCAGACAAGTTTAACTTCATATGCAAAACTGGGTCACCTTTTCAACTGAGACTACTGGAAGGAAGCACTCGATGTGACACATCGGTTTTACAGTTAATAAACGATTACGGTGTAAGTTAGGGGGTGCTTTTTCATGAAAATAGGGAAATAAGAGAGAAATAAACTCTTTCAAGTAAACTTAATTATGATATATTGAATTCAGTATAATATGCATTAAATTCCTAAAATTTCAAGTAGAAATATATTGCATTTTCAACAAAATACTTGAATTTTTAACCAAATAGTAGAATCTTTAATTAAATAGTTCATTTTGAAGAAAAAAGATGATTTTTTCGATCGAAAAATATACATTTTTCATCCAAAAGGACGAATTTTTATCAAAGCAGTTGAATTTTGAATCTTATTTCTGAATTTTTAACCTACAAAGATGAATTTTCAACCAAAAATAAATTGGTTTAATTTTCAGTTTAAAAAATTACTTTTTAAAAAAAAGAGCAAACTAATTTTCAACCATTCGAATTCAACGAAAAAGTAGACGTTTGAACAAAATAGTTGAATCCTCAACCAAAAAGATGAATTTTGAACAAACAAGATTAATTTTCTACCCAAAAGGGCGAACTTTCGTCAAAACAGTTCAATTTTCAACCAAAGAGATGAATCTTAACTAAAAAAAATGAATTTTGAACAAAATAGTTCGACTTTCAACCAAATACTAGAATTGTTGACCAAAAAGATGACTTTTAAACAAAATAGTTGCATTTTCTAAAAAAAAATTAAATTGGCAAACAAATAGTGGAATTTTTAACAAAAAGAGATGAATTCTGAACCAAAAATATAGAATTAGACTTTTGAAAATAAAACTTATGACCAAAAATGGTTGCATTTTCTTATCGATTCTGTCATTAATTCAGTTCGCATTTAAGTGAAAAAACGAGAAAATGGGGAAAAAAAGAAGATTCCTTCGAATAAGGGGGAAAAAGAGGAATAGGCGAAGGAGTCTGAAGTACTGTTTTTTGTAAATTTATATTCTTACTGCAGTTTAAATGTTTTCATCAAATGTTCGGCTATACAATATTTTGAAAAGAATATTCGAATAATTATTTAACTATAATGTTTTTGATAATTTTGTATTTTTACTGCAAACTACAGTGTGCTTTTAAGGGAAGAAAATTTTACTTTCAAAGAAATAATACCTAATGATAACAGGAAATCAATAATATTTTAACTTGTTAATTTTTTTAAATAAAAAAATAATGTTTAGGAATATTTCTTCCATAAAAAGTTGTTTAAGGATATTTTTTACCCAAAAAGATTGTAAAAACATTTTTTTTTTCATCAAATCTACGTCGCTAAAAATATTTTTCAAAAAGACCGAATCCATTTCAAGTCAGGCACTTGAAACCGCAGAATTTCTCGGGGACGAAATATGTTGTTTTTTAGAGGAAATGAGGCAATACATATTTTTCCGATTTGCAACAACAAAAATTTCTAAAAAGTTATGCGTATTTGAATGTTGTGCTTTATTTTTCAAAAAACCCGAATTTTTTCTTTAAATCTCTATAACTTTTGACGCTAAATAATTGTAGTAGCCAGGAAAATTCTTTTTTCCATACAATCGAAGTTTTTACTTTTTCTTGGAAACAATGGCAGATACGAAAAAAATGTTAAGATAAAAGTTTGCACTTCTAAAAAAGTTGTATGAAAAATGTCTCTTGATCTTTTGCGATATTTTTCATCGTTTGCGAGACAAAATCAAAAATTATATTTTTGGGGGGAAAAAAAATTCTTTCGGTCTCAAAAATGGTTTAGCCCACGTGATGCTGATAACGTGCCTTTCTTCTTTTAGTAGAAACTTTAAACAAATATTTGGAAGAATAAAAAGGTGGGGTTTTCCAAAAAATATATTTTTTCATGTTTTCAAAATTTGAAGAAAAAAATAGAAAAGATTTTCCAGAAAACCCCACCTTTTTTTATTCTTCCAAAATATTTTTTTAAAGTTTCTACTAATACAAGAAAGGCATCTTATCAGCATCATGTGGCTAAACCATTTTTGAGGCCGGAAGAATTTTTTTCCCCTAAAAATGTAATTTTTGAATTTTTCTCGTAAACTATGAAAAATATCGCAAAAGAACGAGACATTTTTCAAAGAACTTTTTTAGACGTACAAATTTTTATCTCAACATTTTTTCGTATCTGCCATTGTTTCCAAGAAAAAGTAGAAAATTCGATTGTAAGAAAAAAGAATTTTCCTGGCTACAAAAGTTATTTAGCAAGCATCAAAGTTGCAAGATATCTTCATTATTAAATTACAAGGTCCAAAAAAAATGGGCAAAAAATTTAAATTCGGGTTTTTTGAAACACAACGTGCAAAATTCAAATACGCATAACTTTTTAGATCATTTTTTTATAAATCGGAAAAATACGTATCGCCTAATTTCCTCTTAAAAAAAAACATATTTCGTCCCCGAGAGATTATATGATTTCAAGTGTAGAATCCTGCCTGATTTAAAATTGAGTCGGTCAAAATTAAAGAATTTTATATAATTTTACAACTGTTATATTAAATAAAGAATAACACTTTCAATTGTACAATTGTTTGCCGAAACGTTCGAAGCAATTTAATTCTTTTTAATTTACCTATCCCTAAAGCCAACTACGTATATCAACATTTTCTGAAAAACGTATTATTAAAGGTCAATATAATCCCCTATAGCGATTATTATTAATAATTGAATCACCCTTTGGTGAAATAACAACCCAAGGCACTTTTGCCAAATATGAACTGTGATTAGAGCGTAATACCTTTAAATTTATGTTGCATTACCAAAATTGAATTCTCGCATATGAGCTGAGGTTAAAAGGGTTACAGCGTTACAAAATAACAATGAAACCGTCATTAAAAGGCTGTCAGGCTGTAGCGAATTTGAAAGCTGATATTAAACGCAGGTCGAATGGAAATTTCGTGCTTCCTTCCAAAGCGGTGCCTAGTAAAAGACTCTATGTGGATTACGGTTTGGGTTGAATCGCATGAACCATGAGCATAAAAGGAGCTTTGGTAAACCGCATATACCTTTGTGGAAGAATCGTTTTTCCAATCACTTGTACCATGCCCTCTAACGTTCCAATAATCCGCCACGTTAACAATAATCCTTTGAGTCGTGGAATGTATCGGATTTTTGATTTTTCAAAAGTCGCTGATTTCTTCTCTTGTATGGATAACTTACATTTATCTTTCAATTTCTTTTACTTTGGACAATTTCCAGTGCCCTGTTAGCCAAAAAATTATGTTGCATCTTCTTAGGTATATTTTTCGTAGTGAATAATAGCATAACATTATAAAATAAAAAACAAAATTTTTTTTTTTTCATGAGGAAGAACTTTTTTTTTAATTGTGCACTGAAAATAATATATAGCTACACGAACTATATTTATCATCTGGCCACAAACATCGTTCGAAACCAACTAACGATGTTGCAAAAAATTTTTGAATAGGTATTTTCAGCATCATTAGATTCATTGGTAATAGCATTGAAAAGTTTCTTTGTGGCATAACGAACAAATTAACAAGAAAAAATTTCTCACCATTGGGCAGGTCGATTTAAAGTTTACAAATTTATCATTTTTTCAATTTTTTGTGTATGGAAAATTTTTTTTCGACAAAATAGAATATTTTAAAAAATGAAGAAAAATGCAATTTTATTCATTTGTACCTTGTAGTTTGAAGTAATTTAGGTAATCCAAGTAGTTAACTTGAAATCCACAGTAATCCAGTAATTTGGAGTAATTGACATAGGTGATCCAAATAGTTTTAAACCATTTTGTTGAAAATTTGTTCATTTTTTTCTTGTGAAATTAATTATTTTGACTAAAAATTTAACTATTCCATTTTTGATTAAAAATTGATCTTTTTCAGTTGAAAATGCATGTATTTTATTGAAAATTCTTTTTTTTTCGATAGAAAATTAATCTCTTTCGTTGAAAATTCGACTATTTAGTGATTAATTGATCTGCATTGTAGGAAATTCATCAATTTTGTTAACAGGCCATTTTTTGGTTGATAATTCATCTGTTTTGTCGAAAATTTAATTTTTTAACTGAAAATTTATATCTTTAATTTTTTGTGAAAATTTGTCTTTCTTTGTTAATAATTAATGTATTTTGTTGAAACTTTCTTTTTTTTGTAGGAAATTAAGATTCTTGCTTGAAAATATATCTGTTTGGTTCAAAACTGAAGTATTTGGCTAAAAATTGAATTATACTATTGAAATGTAACAATTTTGTGAAAAATAAATTTTTTCAGTTGAAAATTCATCTGTTTTGTTGAAAATTCGTCTTTTTGTGTTAAAAATTCAACTATTTGGTTGAAAATTAACTTCTTTGGTTGAAAATTCGCGTGAATCTAATTTAGGCGGAGTGATCCATCATAAGTTTATCTAATCCAGAGTAGTCCTATGCAATCCGGAGTAATCTGAGGTAATCCAAAGTAATGTTGTATATAGAGGTAATCCAGGGTAACCCGATTTAATCCGGCGTAATTCTATGGATCCCATTTTTAGGAGTTGCTTCCCCCTCGCATGGTAGGATAAGTAGATGGGTAGCGAGAGTTCTATTCAAATATTCCTGTTACCTTCTATTGACTTCTAATATTTTTTAATATAATTATACTACCCTCTTTGTCTTAAAGTTCTAAAAGGTTCTAGACTGCAGAAGAATGTTCTTCACGAGTTATTCGCGCATTGAATAAAGAGGAATTTTTTTAAAATTAAATCTACTATCTGTTAGAAAGCAATAAATCATCCTTATTTCTGTAAACTGTATTACGCAGTAGAAAATGTAAGGGCAAATCAAAATATAACCTTGAAAGTATTTATGATGTAATCGGTAACCTTCGAGAAACTTCTAGCAACTTAGCACGGACACGAACCACTTTAGCTTTGGAATCTTCTCGATGTCGGTAACATTTCGGTAACAGGAATCTTGGATTAGAACTCTCCCTACTCATCTAATATGATATATTGTTAACAAAGTATTTTTCAAGAAAGTGTAAGTTTTTATAAGGTTTTACATAAAAAAAGGTATCTTGACATGCAGTTACACGCCAATTCATTCTACTTAAAGCTGTGAAATTTTTTGCCTTATCCTATCGCGGAAAAGTAAGTTTAATCAAAACTAGAGCAAACACCGGCGCTGCGACTAACTTTTACTCCGCAGCAGTTTCCAGCTACAAACATACTTCAACACTTTGGCCACCTGGGTTCCTTAAAGCCGCGTGAAATACCCCTTCTAGTTTTCTTGATTCCTGCAACTTCCATGTTATACTTACACTACAAGCTTGATACGCTCGTTTATGATTTTTAGCGACCACTTGAAGCTTCCGTACATATAACTAGGCAAGAAGGGAAAGTGCACCGGGACACGCGAGAAAGCCTCCCTGCCGCGAAAAGTTGGAAAACACAGGCCTGCGAAATGTGATAACCTCTTACGGCTAGACGTGAAATCTTGATAAGAATATTTCCGTTCGATAAACAATATGTCAGGACATGCTTTATTTGCATCTATAAAGAGGAAAAAAACCTTTTGAGGCACAGCTCAATTATTTTTACTGCTTTTATACTAGACCAAAACTCGAGATCCTCTATCGATCGGAAGTACGTTTCATTATCATTTTACGACAAACGCGAAATTTGATGCGTGATATAAATCGGTGACTCATATTTCTTGTGATATTCTGCCCTAGGGAAGGATCTCGGGACAAGAAAAGGGTTATTTTTACTAGACGAGATTAAGATTTAGTAATTAATGTCAAATGGTAGTTTTTAGTGGAAGATAATTGGGTAATTAAGTTTTTATATTCTGGTAGCTAACATTATTGCACAGGGCATGCTTTTAAATATTGAACTGTTTTAAATGTCAAGACTTTCAAACTTTGTAATTGGGAATTGGAAAACTTTGAATATGGAGCTTTTGAGAATTAAGCATTTTAAATATTAACCTAACAAGGAAGAGTGCTTTATTGTATAATTAAAACCATACATATTTCAAAGTAACACGCCCCACATTTGATATTATAGGTGCTGAAGCTCAATTGACAATTTTGAAGCTGTAATAGAAAATGAAGCCATTTAAAAGCAATAAATATATATCAAAGTAATTGTATTCGTGAAGTTATAAATTAGAAAAATATAAACTAGACTGGACAATATTCAAAATAGCAGAATTGGCAATAAAATAATTGAAAATGTAAGAATATATTTCCATATGAAATTGACGTATTAAAAGTCATATTTTTAAAGCAGTTAAAATATAATAAATAGAAATTTTCAGTTTTGTGTAATTTAAAATCGAACTCCTATTATTATAGGAGATATTTAATAATACTGAATTCTGCCGTCCTGATGAAGGAACTGTACAACTGCATTTTAGACGAACTGAGATATTCAATAAAACGCGTTTGTATCTGTACCTTTTAACGTATGAGAGTTTTTGAAAAAAAAGTACTGTTCTTGGGTAAATCGGGCATGCTCTATTCATTAAAACAAAAAAAAAAGCAAATTCCAATTATTTATATGCAAAACTGTAGATATGCTAGATATTAATGCACAAAGTTGCCGAGAATCCTTACTAATAAACACATCTGCTCAGATGTGCTGTCGAATACACGAATCAGCTCTCAAGAACCTCCTGGAGAAACTTAACAACTACAAATTTTCGAATTTATTAAATTAATTATCAAATTACAATTAATTGTTAAATTTTGTTAATATAAAATGTATCAATAATATAAAAGTAATTAATTTGACATTTTGATCATCAAAATCATTGCACAAAATAAAACAAAAGAGAGTACAGACTTTGGTCAAATTATTGTTCAATAAAACCATTTAATTCCCTCAACAGTGTCATTGACACACCTCATGACTGACAAGCATAACGAAAAATTCTAACAATAAATAATATCCATTAAAGGAAAAGATTTTTAATATGTGAATTTTACAGATTCTACTAAATTTACCTCGACATTTTTTTATATATTCTATAAATGTTAAAATGGTTTTGAATTTAATTTTTCAGTTTACTACTTCGAATTCTAAACCAAAAATACTTTTGATAAAAAATTGTTTGTGGCGTAAAACGGCTATTATTTGGAGTGGTTCGGTAGACCAAGCAAATAATTTTTTTTTTTTTTTACAAATTATCTTAGATCTGTCAGTTGAATTTACATTGAGTTAAAAATTTTCCATGAAAAAGAACTAATATCCAAACAGTTATTCCCCAACTCGATTTTGAACTAAATGTTTCCATTTTTTCTAAATATACTGTGAGAAATAAAAAAAGCGATCGAGCACTTTTTTGAGAATTCATATTTTGATTTTGTGAGATAATTTTTTTATTTCAAAGTTTTTATTATGTGTACACTATTACACATAAAATATGTAGTAAAAAAGTTCTCACAAACATTTCTGTCAAACCGAAACTGGGTCTTTTATAGAGGTTTTTGTAATCCAAATAGTGCTACAAAAACCTCTATAGAGGACCCAGTTTTTGTTTTATATACAATTTTATTGGAACTTTTTTACTACATATGTTACGTATAACATCGTACCTATAATTAAAAATTAAAAAAGAAAAAGAATGTCGAAAAATCAAAATTTGAACTGTCAAAAAAAGGACTCGATTAAATTTTCATCTCTTACTTATATCACCAAATGGTTACGATAGTTTCTAAAAGGATAATAATGTATTAATTATATTCCTATAATTATTTTATATAATAATTAATAATTATATTCTTAATAAACTAGAATTATTTTTACTTGACGAATGAAAAATGCAGATGTGCTACTGAAAAGAAGGATTGGTGGCTCAAAGTTACCCTCGAATCCGGGTGAAGAAACTTAACATTTACTTGTGCTATTCGATTTCAGGAAATCGGACTGCAGAAAGACCGAGGATCCTCATGAGCAAAAACGTATCTGCGCAGATGTGTTTCATTTATCAGGATCTGAGGCTGTAGATATGCTAATTGAGACCTAATTATCTCGAGATTTAATAACAATTTTCAATAATGATTAGCATAGTTAAATTCGTATTTCCATTATAAATCCAACCATATAAAAAACTCATTTTTGATAAAAATGCAGTTGTACAGTTTCTTCATCAGGACGGCAGCATTACAATAAACACATTTGATTTTATAATTTGCAGTATAGTTGCATTTTTTTAAAAAGTGTAACCTTTAAATTGGTTTGGATTAAATTCAGCAAAAGCGTCTTGATTTAAGCTAAATTCAACTGGTTTAAAGCAAAATTTGGCTAAATTTAAGGCTTTACTTTGAAGTTCAGACAATGAGGTCTTAAATTTTGACCAATTTTCTTTAATCCGGTCAAATTATACTGAATTTCATCCAAACCAATTTTAAGATGTAACGTTTAGATATTTCTGTTTGTTTGTTGAAATACTTGATTCGAAAAAAATGCTTAATTGAGTTACTAGTAGACCAATTCCTGACTTTTTTCCGTAAAATTTGTCTGAATCAGTCCAATTTTGCTCCAATCTACATAAACTTTACTGAATTCAATCTAAACATATTTTAAGGTATAATAATGTTCAATATTTTCTTCAATTGTACAGAATTTAACAATGCCACATTAAAGTCTTATAAACATAGAAATTATTAATAATACAGACATTTTAGACCTGAAGAGTTAAAACTTATGTTTCATGTTTTGAAGATTTTACAATTATAAATGTCTGAATTGTAGAAAAGCTGGAAGCATTAAATAATAAATTTTAAATTATAGATTGAAATTTTCAGGTAAACATGGATCGATTGATGTACTTTCAATGTAATAAAGAACATTTTAAGATTCAAAGTCCTTCAATATCTGGAAAATGAAGCATGATAATTATAGATATTGGTGAATAATGTCTTGATATTAAAATTTAATATCCAATTATGTCCCACAGTTAGCTTTGCAGATATTGATCATTAATATTCATTTTCCTTAGTGCACAAATCACATAAGTTGTAATTAATTAAAATGGGATACTATCTAAATCTTTAACTGCTGAGAGTAAAGCTATACAGAACGAATAAATTCATTGTTAGAATAAATACAATGCATTTGAAATATTTCACTGAATTTTCCAACGTTCTGCCAATGAATTAACTTCTTTTATTCATCTCTATCTCGTCCCTTTTATATTAAACCAAGGAAGATATAATTATTGGGGAAAAATTCTGAATGCACTAGTTTCTATATAGATAGAATAATCTCCTTTTATAGATATTATAAAATGCGCATACAGGTTTGAAAAAGAAAAAGCAAGCGATTCAACACACTCATATTCAATTCAAAGTTTGCAATTTTCATTAATTAATTTAGTTCTGTTAAAAAGAAAATAATCATTTTCTCGAATGTACTAATATGTAAATTAAAAGTGGTTTCATATATTTTATTACTCATATTCTTCGTTGAAACAGTAACTTTTCTAACAGAATTATCGTTCTTAGTTGGGACATAGGATTTCAATGGAGAATTGTAATTTCGACTTTAAGAAAGGGAATTTTCTAGAAGATTTGTCATTCTGAATTGGGATATGGTACAAATAAAATAAATATTTTTAAAATTCACATAAAGAATTAGAATTACACTTACTTGGAAGAGGAAATTTTCGAAAAGAATTATAATTTTTATTCTAAGATTTCGTAAAGAATTATAACTTGACTTGAAATCGGGAATTTTCGACATCGAACAGGAATTTTTAAAAATAATGTTTCGGATTTAGAACATGGGAATTTACGAAAGCAATCCCTGTTCAAATTCAGAATTCGTCAGATTTGAAAAATTCCGGTAATTGTCGAGAAGATCCAAAAAATTGTACCCCCCCCCCCCCAACATAAAAAATCTGTTGAAATCACGTTGATTACGAATATAACTTCGAAAATATTCGCGAGCGACGTTTTCAAGGTCATTTCGAAAAAATAGTGATTAAATGGCTGAAAATAGCAATTTATTGGTAATTTTTAAAAATTGTACATTTATAATTTATTAATGAAACCAAATTTATTTAACATATTATAATTTCAATGTTAATTATAGTAATTTTTAATTTTTACTATTCTAATATTTCAAATGAATCAACTGTTAAATGTTAAAGTTAAGTAACAATTAGGAAATTCATCAAAGTAATTCAATTCTCATAATATTTGATATTAATAATATCTTTGATAGATACACATTTAATTCAATATAATTTATTTCTTCTCATATTGTTTTGTTCTGAAATTTGATTAAAAAGAAAAATTAATAAAAAATTTTAATTATGTTATTTGTTTTTTCTGAAAAATACAAATGTTTTTCTAAAAAATGTATGAAAGTAAGTATAAAGTGATCACACATCCGTAGTAAAATCGAAACGTTAAAAAATCAGTTATTGACAATTTGTTGACTAAAATACAAATATTTGTTGGTCTCCCCTGACTAGAAAGAAGGTTTTCCAAAAAGTTTCAAACCATTTATTCAAAAATTCGGAAAAATCATCAGAATAAACATTTATCAATTTGTCCTTGTTCTAAATGAGAATTTGGTTGATTTTAAACATTCTTCTTTGCAAATGAAAATTTTCCATAATTTCGAACTTCCCTCTCCTAAATTTTAGAAAAAGGGAGTTAATATATTTCTGAATTATAATAGAAAATTTTGAAAATAGATATAATTCTGACTTGAAACAGGGAATTTTTTTAAATAATTAGAATTTGGAACAGGGAATTTCCGTATTGAATTTCTGTAAGAATTTAATTTTCACTATGAAACAGGTAATGTCCTTAAGGAATTATAATGTTCTCTTTGTGACTCCAAATAAGAATTGTAATTCTTGCGACCAAAAATGATCTGATGTTCCAAAACTCAGAATTATCATTCTTTTTCAAAATTCCCTGTTTCAAATCAGATTTTTCTACACTTTTCTTAAATGTTTTGAACTCTCTAAAAATCTTTCGAATTCATTCAAGTCTGTTTAACTCTTTTAAATTTACCTTGAAAAATTAACAATTGACCGGGAGAAAACCATCGTATAAAATTAGCATATGACAAGAATGTCCAGACTAGTTTAAAATATTCCATGGTCCCATGGACGAAATGTAAAAATGTCAGCCATTGAAATTTTATCAGGCATTATTAGTTCATTGGTAAAGCAATCCGTTGATCGATAGTCGAACCGGCTGATAGAGGATTCCCATGCATCCTCGCACATTGCATCGGTATTCGCGAGAGATCGATTCGCGCGCCCCTTTTGAGGTGAGAATTTGCATGAGCATAATACCCATACGGCATTGTGACCGTGTATGGATTCGTTGGCGCGCACACACGTTCACAAACGTCCAGCGGGAGGCCGAGAGCATAATTCAATTAGGCGACATGGTAATAGCGTCTACATGCATATATTTTAGGAAGTTCAACGCGATATCGATCTCCTACATGCGTTATCCTACCATACGTGTCTGGCTACTTTACTTTATTATTATTATTCCCTAAATGCGTGATTACCGGTGATGAAAGTCGTTCATAAAGTAAATATTGCGGAAAACGCTCCACTCCAACTCCTTTCCTGGCCTGATGAAGGCCGTTTGACTGAAAGAAGTTGTTGGTTGGGACAACTTATAAAGTAGTAGGGCCAACTACTTCAGTTTTTAATATATGCCACTGGCTCTTAAGTGGTTTCGGTTACTGCTTTTATTTCGAAGAATTGTGTTAGTTAGTCCTACTGTTTTTTAGTTGTGCGAAGCAACCATTTTTTTCTGTGTACACCAATGTCGTAGGATAATGTGATATTATTTCCATAGTCAGTCCAATGCTTGTGTGCGCGAAATATAGTTCATCTAACCGAAGAAATCTAGGTCGAAACAACTTCCGATGGTAGATAATTATTTTCAGGTAGTTGTACCTACTTCTTAATTTGTAAGTCATAGTATTAAATTAGTAAGCATTTCAATTAAATTAGTAGTTGATCCTAACTATTAAAATTGGTATAGTTTCAACTCCTGAAAGAAAGAAACGACATCACAAATCAATTTCCCCTCAAGTAGAGTATAAAAATTGGTTAGTTAGTTGTACCATCGAAGTATTTGTTACAGCTAATACCATCTTTGCTAATAAAAAGCTGGTTGTCCCAGCTACCATATTTTCAGCGTGCCAACCCACTGTGTCATGACGAGAGTATTAATGTTTTACCCAATTATGTTATCGTTGTTTTATTCTTAGAGGGTTTATCGGTTCCATTGTTGACTACGCAATTCATCAAAGTACTGCTTTATGAGTGTTTGCTCCGAATCTCGTGAATTATTGATTCATTGTTCCTAAAATAGAATAAAAGTAGCCAAGCGGATAATCGGTAGACAGATAGGCAAGGCCCAGAACGCTTCTTGCAAAATTGGATCATAACGCTTCTTCTAAAAAGGATTCTAAATGCATTAATCAGAATAGACCTAGAAGGTCAAGGAAAAGTAAAGGAATTGTATTGTTTGTTTATAAAAGATTGTATGATAAAAATGTTACAACACATTTCCATTATTGCAGTAAGATAAAAGAAAAAGAATAATACCCCTTTAAGGGAAAAACCTGGTAGACTTCTGTCGAGCATTTCCGCAGTCGATATTATTTAACTTATTGGAGATATTATCGGCGCATTGGTTTTGAATACAAGTCGAGAACGTTTGGCGGAAAAGTCTCCAATTTGCCTGACGTGGATTTGAATGGAGATCGCTTTTTCACAACCTTCTTTTTTCAATTTTAGTACATGCCCATGCCTACCATTGGCAAGCCTCGGCTAAGCTCGCTTTTAGTTTGGCAGCCAGCCAACTTCATGGTACTCCCCAGAGATTGAACGTACCATACATATCTGACTACATAGTACGAGTCTTTAATGATAAATCAAGACCGCCCTGGAGTACCCAAGTAGTAGATACGTACCTGGCACCCAGAGGAATTGCTACTCCTATAAACCAGCAACGGCTATTTATCTGCCCACAAAAACTGCTAGCTGTAAATCGTTGTGGCTTCGGCAGCGTCTTCTCACAACTTCACATATAAGGAGGACCAGTCAATTATTCAGCAAACTTCTAGAACTTGAACTACACTCGAAGAAAAGTAATATTAATAGCACGATCGTTTTTATTTTCAGGGGCCGTGCATCACTAAAAAACCAAAGTTAAAAATATTTTATTGTAAACAGCGTTTTGTCAGTGCAATCTAGTGCATACAGTAGTATCTAGTACAGGGATCACGAAGACTAGGTTAAGTAGCCCTCAAAAAATCTTCGTCGAGCTCAACCTTACTCCTTTACTTCCCTCTTACCCACCAACTGACCATAACTGTCGAATTACTCCTAAATAAATTTGATCCAAAAAATTTAGTTGGCAGAAATTACGTAAGAAAGGTGGGATTGGGGGGTAAATACTTACGGACCCTAATAAAGGGAGTATTGGTACAAAATTTGATAAAGAAACTACGTAATTTATGCACGGTCCCTTCTCTTGTAAAACAATACTGCAAGCACTTTTTTTTTGTTTTTGACCGACATTCTTTTAAAAAGCTGACGCGAAGTAACCCGAGAACTTCAACAAAGGCGAGTGAGTTTAATTACAGTAACAAGATGGTATCCTGGCGAACGTGTTCGCGTATCCGCGACTTTTTATTTGTCACCGTTCCCCACTGCACGTGTTTTAGCACATGTAGCAGAGTATAAAAAGACGGCGAAAGAGCACGCCAACTATATATATTTCTTTGTCCGATGTAACGCTGGTAGCAACTATTCCTATCAGGGGGAAAAAAAATTTATCACACTCTATCTAGGAGTAGATAATAGATTTTCTCTTAGAATAATATTTGAGTTACGTGCACCTATTCTTTATGGGGCTTGCGTGTAAAGAAGCAACAAGTACACGAAAGTTAGACTCAGGAAAACTTTATCTAAATATCACTCTAAGAGATTTAATATAAAGACAAATGCTTTTTGTTAATGCAAAGAACATACACAAGGGGTTTTAAATAAACACTTTTTCTCTGGATAGGATTTCTAAGAGCCAGTAGGATAGCCTCTGCAAGTGCTTTTTGCTCAGCTTTTTAAAGGGCACGAAACCATTACACTTTACTGACTTTTTCATTCGTCTCGCATAAAATGTCCAACTTTACGCGACGACGACACATGTTTCGAGGAGAATTGCGTGTCAGACGTCTACCGCAAACCATATCTGGAAAGCTATATGGCTTGACTTAATGAGTCGTTACTCTACAAAAGTAGAAACAAATCAAAAAGTGCATACCTAAACATTATTCTTTAAATAATTCGAAAGTTCTTTTTTGTAGTATGAATGGTGTAATAGTTTCATTTTGAATTAAGAGGTGCTAGAGGTATAATACACTTATTTCAAGAGAAGTCCAAGTTCAGAAGTTACGAGGTACCAGCGTATCTACGGTTATGACTCCGTTTTCATATAACCATAACTTTTCTGCTCTACGTGCCTCGCATCATATTCTTTGATCCTTAGCACTGTCTAACACAGTGTCGAAGACAATTTGGTTTTAAGATATTCCGCTCCAGTGTGTTTCTGATATAAAACCTTCTTAAAAGTCTTCGCGTCCAATATCCTGAAAAGCTGCCTCGCTGAAATAGATGATCCAAATATATTGATCTAGTAAAGGGGAACTCGGTCCATGTAATACGGTTCTATCTTGGATGATGCGCCCTACAATTCACATGGCAATTTTAGGGTTGCTACAATTCAGGGTATTCTAGAAAGTCAGGGAATTTAAACTGGCCAGGAAATGTCAGGGAAAACCCTAAAGAGCCAGGGGATTTTCGATAAACTGAAGTAGAAGAACAAAATCTTACTAATATTTTATAATATCAGGGAAAGAACATGCATATAAATTCTGTTAATTAAAAATTCAACATTTTGGATGAATTTTTTTTTCTTCATTGGCTGAAAAATCTTTCTTGGTTGAAAATTCAACTCCATTGTTCAAAATTAATCTCATTGATTTAAAAATTCATCTGTTATTGTTGATTTTTTTTTCTAGAAGAATGCATCTTTTTGGCCGCGTCGAACTATTTCCGATTTTAGGGTAATTTGCACATGACTGGTACAATGCCTACTTGGAATGAAGTGTGGGCACTTTAATATTAAAAGTCAAGAAATTTAAACTGGTGGGAACTAAGATAAAAATAGAAACAATTACTTTATTAATAAATCTAAAAGAATTGGATACAGGCAGTTGTTTTTAAAATTAACGCTCGAGATACTTTTCATACAAGGTCAAAGATCTTCTGCCAAACGTCACAAAATTCACAATTGGGAAAATCCGCTGCGTCTACTGATAATTGAGTCCCAAATGTTTTCAAATCCCTTCAATAAACCACAAAGCAAGGTTAACCATCTCAGGGCTTATCATTTACGTTTTACAAGAAGCCTGTCCAGTGAGGGAAATTCCTGACTGAAGCAGATGTTGCACTTCCACTTCCATTTCTTCTGAAGAGTCCAGTGAGTCGCGTGGAGCTCTTCAGAAGAAATGAAAGTGGAAGTGTAACATCTGCTTCGATTTGGAATTTCTTCTCGCTGGGCAGGCATGTTTTACAATATCATTGAAGCCCGCTTTTTTTTACCGGTAAAAATAATCCTTGACAAAATATTACTAAAGAAGTTTGAAATATTTGAAGACAGAGACGGGCTTAATGTCAGCCGATTGTACCTGGGTATCGAATGCAATCTCATCGCCTCTGTAACTGAGTTCCGAATCTGCATCTCGATTTTATCTCACGATAGAATCTATTTGCAGTAGAAAGGTAATCTCCTTGAAGATATGGCAGTAAAGATTTTCAGTTCGCGCTTGACTCTGCTTTCGATCCTAATTTATGCAATATGGAGCAACTGCATTTGGCATGCGCTACATAGTGATTGCTGGAGATACCATTCGTGATTTGATTACGAAACTCGAAGGGTCCATCCCTAAGTTAAAGTTTTGAAATCGCGAATATCTCTGCCATGAAATCGCGACTGTATTCCGGATTATATCCGGGCAACTATACTATCATACTGTTAACCACAGAGCAGACCGAATCCCATAAGCTTTGAACTTTGATCGACTTTCTAGGTTATAGTCGATGTAATAAAGCTCAGTTTCTAATCAAATAAAGATAAGCGAATGTTTGCATTAATGCAATCTAGATAAAGGTCAATATTAGGCAAATATATTGGGTTGAACAAATAATTGCTTTGAAAGTCAAATAACATTTGCTATTTCCCCTTCCTGTACCATGTAATATGTATCATGACATAACGTACAGGTGGTCGTAGGTCAGAAAAAAATTGGAAATCAGGGATTAGTCAGGGAATTTTATAACAGCACTTTTAACTATCAAGGGTAATAAATTTGAAATTTTTCAATTCTAATTTGAAATATTTTATTAAGTTCATAAAAGTTTGTATATTAAAAATGTTACAAGATTAAGGATCTTATAGGTGTACTGTCAAATTCAAAATTACTTAACCTTTAACTTGATTAATAAAATTGAAAAAAAAGTCACATTGATTATTGCAACAAATTTTAGAAGAAAACCCCAAACGTAAAGAACAAAACAATAGTTGGAACGGAAGTCGTAATTTTCATTTAATTTTATATAATTCTATTAGTCACGCTTTTAATAAATATTACCAAGCACATTTTTTTATTCAAAAAATGATTAACTAAAGATAATTGTACTTATTATTTCTCAGTAAAATAATTGCCATAAAACGTGACGAATATAATTGTAAAGAACCTTTCAAGGAATAGAATCAGCGTTTGTAAATAAAAATTTAATTAAAATTACTACTTTTGCTTGAAGCGAAAGAAAAAACACAAATATGCAAATAGCTACATTTGAATGAACAATTATGACCTCAAGCATTTTTTTTACTATTAACACTTGAGTTTATTTCGTAACATTTTTCGCAATAATCAATAGTCTTTTTTTGTCAATTTTATAAAACTAGAGAAAGATTAAGTAATTTTGAACTTGATTGTATACCTAGAATATCCTTAAGAATCTGGTATTTGAATATTAGTAATTTATTTGCCTTGTAATTCTATTTCTATTGTTTTTACTGTTGCTTCCTCCTGACGATTATATTTGTACTTGAACATTTTATTATTTGGTGGAAAATTCAAGAATTTTGTTTAAAAATCATCGTTTTTGGTTGAAAATTCAACGAGTTTGTTGAAAATTTGTATTTTTAGATAGAAAATTTAACTTTTTTGGGGGGGAAAACTAAACAATTTGTTGACAAATAATTATTTTGTTGAAGATTCATTATTTTAGTTGAAAATTGATCTCTTTGGATGAAAGTTGAACTATTTTGTTGAAAATTAACTTTTTGTTGAAAATACATATTTTCGGGTTGAAGAACATGTTAAAGAACAATGAAGTTTTACAGAAAGTTTCATCTTTTATCTTAAAAGTTTTTTTTTATTGGATATGTAACTTTTCCATTTTTGATTGAAAATTTATTTTTTAGTTAAAAGGCCAACTTTCTGTTTGAAAATTCATGTATTTTGTTTAAAATTCTACTCATTGGTTGAAAATTTAACTATTTGATTGCAAATTTGATTATTTCGTTGGAAATTCAAGTATTTTGTTAAAAAGTCATCTTTTTTGGTCTAAAATTCAATTATTTTGTTGAAAATACGTCCTTCTGGATTGAAAATTCATCTTCTATGCTAGAAACGTCATATTTTTTTATTAGAGCAAATAAATAAATTTGAAATTTTAATCGAAAATTGCTTTATTCTGTTTATAAAATATGCTGTGTTAAAGTATTACAAGATTAAAATGGTGGTCTTTAAATATTAATGGTCAGAGAAAACGAAAAATTGGTCACAGTTTCAACAGTTTCATTATTATTTTTTGAATTTATTTGAGACAGAATATTGGTCTATTATAGAGGAAACAATTTTTGAAAAGTAGTATAGTTCTTCTTTTCTCATTTTTTAATTTCCTTCTTTGCTGTCTGCGACTGGAATCGAGGAGTTGGATGTTAAACTGTTTGCAGACTTTTGATTGTAACAATTTAAAGAGATTTCAACTCTAAACTCTGTATTCTACAAATGTGGACAGAAAATCAATTGTCCATTTTTTATAAAGTGATTTTTGTATAATTGACCCAAATTCTTTGTATTTATACTGTCGTTTGCATTATTCATTTAATTAATGTGATTATGTTTTTATGTTTCAGGTAAGTGTTGACTGAAGTGTTCAATGTAAATATTAAGTAAACTCGGGTAACTAGGTGAGTATATACGTTTTTTTATATATCTCCGGATTCAGAACTTTATCTGTCACTCGAAGTTTCTAATACCAGTAATAAGATCCATATCATTCCGTTTTTTTGAAAAAATATAATTTAACGTTTTGCGATGTTCAATCGTTCATTTTAAATAATCTGAATACTGCTTAAAGTTTCATGTCCGAGAAAATATGTGACACTCATATAAAACTGAAAATGTATAGGTTCAATAATTAAATTTAAACTCTCCTTATAGTTGACAGATAAAAGTTGAAAGTAGTTTATGTCTGAATATTGGAATTTCTCAAAAAATTCTTATTCGTTAACGGGAAAATAGTTGTTAACTCGTTTTTACCTTCCTAAAATTTTCAGTTCGCCACTATATTATTGGCACGAGAATATTTCTTCCTATAATGAATAGGAATAGAATTTTAATTAATTTTATCATCTTCTCTCGTAGTTCCCTCTTTCCGCTTTTTGGACATGAAATGTTATGTAAATTTGACTGTTATTGTAGATAAAATAATAAATTCACATTTACAAATTTTAAATGAAGCATTCCATAATTTTCATTTGTTTAAATTTATTATTAGCTTTTTAATTTAAAAGCATTGAAACTGAACAATTTATATTAAAAAATTATCATAAAACGATAATTTCGGGTAGAGTTTTTTGGGTTTAAATAGGTCACTTTTTCGAAGTAAATAAGGCTGTGTCAGACTGGAAATCCCTTTCGGGGTAATTTTAGATCAGTCTAGAATTCATCTGTTGCCTATTCAAACAGCACACTCGTCCCGCATCACCGCTCCGACACGGATGATAATGGATCTTTCTAGCAATCGCCCCAGGTGGAGAGATCTTTAATTAGTTTTTCCCACTTTTTTTAGAGATGTGAGATTCCCAAAGTTCTATTATGAACAGGAAATGTTTTAGAATATTTTGTAGTTCGGATTATGTGAAAGTGTGAATGAGCCTGTAAAAGTTTTCCTTTTCTCCAACTCCATATTCGCCTCGATCTTCGCAAGATTCGAAGTCCAGAAGCAACTAGATCTTTGGAAAATCGAGCAATAACAATGCAGTTTTCCGTTAAGCGACGCTTTCCCAATGAATTTCACTTGGCTCGCAAATTTTAACGGGTCTTGAGCTCGTTTTATGCCCGACGGCAACGATTTTCCCGCTGCTATTACTTCCTTACGATGACGGTACTTCGTGCAGCGGATATACTCGGCTATCATCTACTTAAATACAAAGCACTTAATTTAGGTACGCTGATATTACCTTTCATACGCACCACCCGGACCACCTTCCTTTCTATTACCGTCCAATATAAGGCATGCCCTGCCCCATAAGCGGCAGAGCGTTCTGAGGCGACCAACAAAACACCCTCTGATAAACTTCCTCGAGAAAAGTTTATTGCAGATGCTTGCAAGACCGTAATACTATTTAGAGATACTTCCCGCCTTCTTTAGTATTATTGTACTCATTCTCCTATGGACTTAGGGCAAACGGCCAAGAAATACACAAAACTCGCACTCCTTTTTCATTCAACATTATTGCATTCTCCTCTTATTTTCGCGAATTCAATTATACTTATGAACACTGCCAAAAATGCTTCAAGACTTTTTATTGCAGTAAGGTTTTATCTTTCAAGGAGGGTTTCAATGCAGAGGACTGTACAAGGTCTGTCCGGAAAGTATCCGACCGTGTGGTGTATCAGGAGTAAGAGATGATACTGGTAAATGGCGATTATATCCCCTTCACAGTACTCCCCTTTGGAAGCCACAAATTTCTTCCAGCGATCCTCCCTCTTTTGGAAGTACTCCTCAAAGTCAACTTTTGGAATAGCTAACAGCTGCTTCGTCATATTCTGTTTTATTTCATCCACGTCTTGAAATCGTGTTCCTTTTAGAGGATATTTTCATTTGGGAAATAGCCAGAAATCACAGGGAGCCAGGTTAAGACTATATGGGGGTTGCCGAAGTTATGTAAGGCCGTGTTTCACCAGAAATTGCTGAATAAGCTGCGATTAATGGGCAGGTCCGTCGTCGTGTTGAAGGAACCAGTCGCCACTTTTACAAATATTAGGCCGTTTCCTTCTTACTGCGTCACGTAATCGCTTCAGAATGTCGAGCCTGAAATTACTGTACAATTGAGCTCAAATACGACTGAACATTTTTAATCATATCTCGGGTACCCATGAAGATTTTTTCAAGTTTTCTTGGCTTAAATTAAAGATAAGATTTCAGGCTCGATGTCGTATAATTTTGATTGAACAAAATTTCCCTAGGTCTTGAATTTTGTTTTTAAACTTCTCACGTGCTGTATTATTTTCAGAAGGTCAAAAAAATATTTGTTGCATACAACTAAAAGTGGAATTTTATAAGCTTTCCAATTGTTTTGAAAAAATGCCCTATCTCTTTTTTTAACCGAAATATCGTGGTTGGAAGTCAGCAGTGATTTTTAATAGCGCTCAGAAGAGTCGTGCGCACAATTTCCAACGGTAATGTAGTACTTATATATTATTATTAATTAAAACAACTTATTTACTTTCATTTCCCTAGTTTCGTGAATAATTACCCTATTTCCTCTGGTTTGACAGCATTTTGATAACTGAAGTATGTTTCTTCCAAAAACCAAAACTTTTAAAATGCATGATATTTTTTAGCAAATCCCAGTTTCATAACTTTTGAATTGAGGATGTGTTTTCTCATATCATGGTGTGTTTAAAGTCGGCGCCTATGATGGAGAAACCGGAGTAAGAAGGAAGGGGGACTTGAGTAAAGTAGAATATCGTTCGCTTGCAGAGAGCGAGAAAATAAGGGCGTGTTTACACTGGACGTTTATTGCATGACGTTCAGAGGGTGCGAGTCTCTCGAAAAACGTATGTATGTGTATGTAAAAAAGTACGTTTGTTAGTGCAAATCAGTGTAAGTGTAACATGTATGCTTAAAATACACATCTCCACGAACAATGGGGTTGAGGCAAGTGGAGACGAAAGAGATTCATTAAAATATTACTCTTGATGACTCGACATTTTGCTCAGGGCCGAAACTTGATGGACGATATTAAATTTGGACAATAAAAACGTAGGAATCTGCTTCAAAAAAGACGTAGCTGTATTTTATTGAATGTCAGGTAATTTGTAGTCGTTCTTTAATATGAAGGCTTGCGAAATCGAATATATTTTCAAGATCAAAGAACGCGACAATTTGACATAGGGGAACGGCTTATACTAATGTGGCACAGCGCCTAATGTGGAACTTAGGACACACAATTGAATCCATTTATGTATTCAGTGATGGCTGGAGAAAAAATTATACCATTTGAAGTCATTGTTTCATGTTTATTTTAAAAAGTCTAGTCAAGTCATTTTTTGACGTTCTGTAGTTATCATTAAAGCGGAACAAAAGTAACGAAAAATAAAGTATTTTCAGTAAACTTATAAATGTTTGAGGCTTTAGTCAGAGTAGCAGTAGGCCAGGAAAAACCTAGAAAAACCTGGAAATCAGGGAAAAGTCAGAGATTTTTGATTTCCAGGTTATCCCTGATCCACTGTCGCCACACTAACTTATTTATAGTTATCTTTGGGAGCCGACGTGAAGATTGCTAAAATATTAATTTTGTAGAGTGGAATTTCATGTCCACACTATAAGGAGTATGTGTCACGTCCAGTATAATACAAGTATCTCCTAAAATACATTATTTCGGCTTATCCTCGTCAACAGAAATTTCGGATTAACATGACTTTCACATGATTATTAAAATCTACAAAATGTGTGACATCCCGCAAAGATGAAGCTTCATTTAACGGTTATCACTCCATCTTTAAACTTTCGAAATTTTGTGCATATATTTTTGCCAACTCTCGTTAACGAAATTTGCATACATAACTTGGTTTACATAATTCGTAAGACTTTACGAACCAAAGCTTCCCACGTCTTTGGGCCAGATTGGTCCACGCGTACCCGGTAATCTTTGGAAACTGTAGCAGGAATACAATTTCGAGTCGGTGATTCCAAGAAGTAGTGTGCTGGAGAAGCCGGTTTTTCGGACAGCGTCCCTCCTCTAATTTGCGATACTACACCCGAAGGCTTGGCTTGTTCCCACAACGAGTATGTCTCGTTTCTTCCATTCGCAGTGAGACCTCCTCCGTCGTTTATTATCGAGTTCGAAGGAAACATTCGGTCATCAGACCGCCTACGCAATATTCATTCTCCATGGAGTTATTCCACCCACCCGCGTCTCTTTCAGATACTCTGCATGTAAACTAGGTCTTAACAGAAGCGGCACCTCTTTCAGAGGCTAATCCTTTTTTCACTTTTCTGTTTCGAGCTTTTTTTCTTATCCTTGGGTTTTAAGTTCGGAGTTTTTAATGTCATGTCTTTCACGCCATTTCTGTCACTCGTGGATTCCACGAAATTCTAATCGCATTCATAAACCCTGTCATAGGGAGTGCCGCATTAAAATCTATCGCTCAATTTGAAGAATAATATAAGCGATTTCGTTGTAGCAAAATATAGGACTATGGAGTATATTATTATTATTAGGCTGGTCCATTTAAGTCCCGTAGCACTGTGGTTAAACACCTATTATACCATGCTAGACGTCTCCACTTTAATGGGTATGGGCCTGTGCAAATTTTATTTTCCTAAAGTGGGCTTAGAATCACTGTATGAATTTAATCACAAGCAGTGAAAACCTGCGTCTGCATCTGACTTTACTAGAAGTACTTTACATTTGCAGTGAATGCACAACCCGGTCGTACGTCGCAGATGGTCACCCATCCGAGTACTCTCCGCGCTTAAAGTGGCTTGTCATCTGGACTGTTCCCCAATAGAGATACACCGTGCAGCTAATGCCGTCGGTATATAGAGCATATGCTTCGAAATCTCAGGTTTACTTTATATATAGCCAAGATTATATTGGAATTAATGAAAAGCGTTAATTTTAGGTTTTCCTAAACAGAGCACCTGCGTCAAGTTACCTCCCATGTTCTCTAATGTGGGACATTTTTTTAATTAATAGCATATACTTTGCGTTTATTAAAGACTCTATGTTAAAAATCTTACAAGATTAAAATTTTAGACATTTAGTATCAATGGTCAGAGAAAATGAAAAATTGGTTAGGGAAAAGTAAGGGAATTTTGAAAATGAAGATTGCGTTAACTCTGATATAATTACTTGTAAGTAATTTATTTGCCTTGTACTTCTATTTTTTCAGTTGCTTCCTCCATACGATTATATTTTTAGTTAGAAATTTTATTGTTTGATTGCAAATTAAACAATTTTATTAAAAAGTCATCCTTTTTGGTTGAAAATTCAAGTTTTTTGTTGAAAATCTCTCTTTTTCGGTTGAAAGTTCAACTTTTTTTTTAAATTCATCTTTTCGGTTTAAAAATTCATCCATTTTGGTACAAAAATTTTTGTTTGTTAAAAGTGCAACTGTTTCTTTTTCTTTTTGATTGAATTCGACTGTTTTTTATGAAAAATTACCATCTTTTTTCGTTGAAATATATAGTATTACATTATTTGTTGAGAATTCATATTTTTTGGTTGAAAATTCAATTGCTTGATTGAAGGTTGAACCACTTTTTAAAAAAATCATTCTTTTGTTGCAGATTCATCATTTTAGTTTTTGGTTGATAAATTGTTTTTTTTTCGTATAAAAATTAATTTTTTAACTAAAAATTTGACTATTACAGCTGAAGATTCATAATTTTAGTTGAAAACTCATCTTGTTGGCTTAAACTTTACCTGCTTTATGGAAAAATTCTTTCGTTGTATTTGAAAATAATGTATTTAAACTAAAAATGTAACTATTCCGTTATTGGTTGAAAATTGTTTTTTTTTAACCATCTTTTTAGGTTGAAAATACAATAATTTGGTTAAAAATTCAACTATTTTGTTAAAAAGTTATCTTTTTTTTTGTCGAAAATTTTATTATTTGTTTGAAAATTCGTATTTTTGGATTGAAAATGGAAGTAGAAGTCATATTTTTTTGTTCAAATAAATAAATTTGGCATTTTTTAATTTGAAATTGTTTTATCCTGTTTGTAAAGGATTCAATGTTGGTCTTTGAACATCAATGGTCAGGGAAAATAAAAAATAGGTCAACTCTACAAAATTAATGGTTTATCAAGAAGATTGCTCACTTCCTTTACCATTGTTCAATTTTTAATAATTCATTTAGCAAACCGAATCGTAACTACATAAAGTATTAGAAAATTACTAATTAATACTATTAATTCGTAGTCTTCTACTACATTTCAGATTTAGAGAGAATTGAACAATTTTTTTCCCCAATTCCGGCGTCTATGGGTATTTAGCACTCTTTCTTCTTTAGCACTTGTCACCTTCTCAAATAGATCCTTCGCTCCCCTGTTTGCAGCTTCCACTCGTACCCCTCGACACGTTTCATTATACGCATCCCGCAAAAGCGACCACACTGCTAAGAGCCCTCCCGCCCGCGATTTATTTTCGTGCAAACATGTATGACAACCGTGTAGAGGTGCACGTAGCCGGGGACGATTGTGGCCGGTGTGGCTATACACCGTGAATAATAAATACAGCCAGTATAGCGATAAAGCCTTGCCACATGTTATTACTATATTACAAGAGAGCGTAGCGACGGCAGAGGCGTTCCATGTCCACCTCTGCTGGAGGGTGCAGTCTAAGAGCCTTTCAGGTTCTATACCCACTTTCTATCTCTCTCTCCTGCAAGCGCGTGTCCTACCTATGTGTATGCGAATTTCGATCACGCGACTTTGCGTGCAAAACTTCTTTGTAAGCCACCCCCTCAGCCTCTTTCACCGCTGTCCCCGAATCCCCCCTAAAGAGGTCCAGTAACGTACTAACATGAAAGGTTGTACAATCATTTTACCCGTTCTGTAATTGGGTTGTCAAAATAATGTAGCTTCGGGGTGGCCACTGGACCGGAAAAACCGGGAACTTGATGTCGAGGAATTTTTTCGGGCTTGCACGGAAAAAATTTCTTGAGGCGTACGAGCGAATCTAGAAGTATACTAAATTTAATGAATCTGTTCGCTTTACAGAAAAAAACTGAGGGTACGATTTGTTGAAGGTAATTGGTCAAGCATCAAGCAGGGTAAACGCATGGTGGATACTCCAAAGAGCCTTCCATAAACCGCGTGGTATCTTTAGGTGGGAGGGGGGTTCGACAAAAGGCCACGTTGGTCTACATGATTGGTGGGGGGTTCCGAGTCCAAGTCACGTGGGTTTACACTTAGGCGTTGAAAAAAAATAAAATGCATGGCCAGAAAACAGAAAAAAACCTCGTGGTTTATGGAAACCCCCAAACTGAAGTAAACTTTCCGTGGTGAATCGCAGATATCTCTGGCGTACTCCGCTAGAGGCAGCACGTTACAGGCCTGTAACCACGGAAACTTTACCTCAGTTGGGAGTAATCAGTTGACTATTACCCTGCACAGTACAAAAGTAGGGATAAATTTTGTCGCAGATAGAATTAGAATGGTGTTTACTTTACCTTGATTGCGATTCGAATATTTCTCGAACTTGGAGTACGAAATGCCGAGTTGTTTTGTTTGTTTTGTTTTGCATTTCGTACCCCAAGAAGCTGATACTTCGTACCCCAAGTACATTCAGACTACCACGGGTAACTTTTGTTGCAGGTATTTTCAACAAAAAATAAAATTTTCAACCAAATAGTTGGATTTTCGACCCGAAAATGTGAATATTTGAATAAAATGATTGATTGATTTTTTAACCAAAAAAGGATGAATTCTCAAACAAGAATTTTCGACAATATTGATAGATTTACAAACAAAGAGATGAAGTTTCAACTAAAATGTTGAATCTTTCAAAAAAAGAAGATAGCCTTCAACTCGACAGATGATTTTTAAGCAAGAAGATTGATTTTCTAAAAATGAAATAGTTAAAGTTTCAACCAAAGAGATGAATCTTCGACAAAATAATTGCATTTTTAACCAAATAAATAAATTTTCAACCAAATAGTCGAATTTTTAACCAAACGAGATGAATTTCGAACCAAAAATATAGTAGTAGACTTTTCAACCAAAAAGAATTAACTTTCAGCCAAAAAAAGTTGGATTTTCTTATTGGATTATATTAATTCAGTTTGCATTTAAGAGAAAAAAGGGGAAGTTTCTTGAAAACAGAGGGATAAGAATTCTTTGATAAAGGGGAAAAGAGGAAAATAGGGGAAAGAGTTTGAAGTCTGAAGAACTGTACCTTTGGAAGACCATATTTCGAAAAATTCGCAAACTTTGTTCAAATTTATCATCAGGAAACATACTAAACGTTATCAAGCTCGTTACGTTACTTCCACCGCACCCCCCGCTTCTGTTACCAACCGTAGTGTTTGGAGTGAAACTCCCCCCCCCCCCCCCCCCGTAAATTCGTAAAGTTGTTTGTGGACGGCCCCTAAGAAATAAGAAACTATTATAAGATGTGTAGAAGTTGTAGAGAATTTTTTAACTCGTTTTCAAGTTTATGTTAGAACACTGTTTTATTCACGTCCCTGACTTCTTCCACGCTTGATGTTCTGCTCTCCACCCTGAATGTTCCGTGGCTCCCACGCTGTTACTTTATAATCCTCGCTATTCGCTAACACTGGCATTTTAATTTTCACCCAGGACTGTGCCATATTATTTTCACCGTTCACATACACACGTCGTTTCTGGACTTTATTTAACCCGCGCCAGTGAGTCACAGCATGTTTTCGCCACCCTGCGTTGCTTTGACGTAGCCACAAACTTTTAAGCACAGCTGACTACTTTTCCGAGCTGGATTACGCGTAAAGCGCGCGATTCCACTCGACAAGTGCGAGAACTGCATCCACTGACCCAAAATCCTTTTTGCATTATTCACCCAACAAAACTTCCCCTCGTCAGAAATGAATAAAAGATCATTTCGAAAGCGCAAAAGAAAAATACATCACGCGCTTTTTTCAGATATAATACCGGCTTCACACTCTTTCCCATCTTCCTCTTTTTAGCCCTGTTTTCAAGAAACTTCGCCTTTTTCTCGTTTTTTCGCTAAAATGCAAACTCAGTTAATAGAACCCAATAAGAAAAGCAATCAACTATTTTTGTTTGAAACTTAATTATTTTTGCTTGAAAAGTTTACTATTATATTTTTGGTCAGAATTTACCTCAATAGAAAATTCGTCCTTTATCATCATGTGGTTTAGAATTCTTTAAATTCATCTTCCTTGGTTAAAAATGAAATTTATTGTTGAACATTCAGCCATTTTGTTAGAAAAATCATCTATTTTGACGAAAAATAAACTATTTCGTTATAAATTCATATTTGTTTATTTGAAAAGTCTCTTTTTTTGTTCGAAAATAATTTTTTAAACTGAAAATTTGACTATCCCAGTGGAAATTGCAACTACTCGACGGAAAATTCAAGCATTTTGTTACAAATTCGTCTTTCTAGGTTGAATTTAAATGTTTTTTATTTAAAATAAAAATATTGTTGGGTATAAATATAAACTATTACATTTTTCGTTGAGAATTCATCTTTTTTTGTTGAAAATTCAACTATTTTAGCGAATATTCGTTTTTTTTGTTTGTTAAAAAGTAATCATTTTAACTAAAAAATGATCTATTCTATATTTGGTTAAAAATTTATCGTTTTTGGTAAAATTACTATTAAATTTTTCGATATGAATTCATATTTTTTGTTAAAAATTTAACGATTTTGGTGAAAGTACGGTTTTCTTTGGTTGGAAAGTAATTGTTTTATCTGAAAATTTAAATATGTATTCCATTTTTGTTTGAAGATTAATCTTTTTTAGTTCAAAATTTAACTATCCAGTTGAAAATTCATGTATTTCGTTGAAATATGGTCTGTTTTGGTAGGAAATTAATCTTCTTAGATAAAAATTCAACTAAACTTGGTTGAAGGTCTATTTTTTTCAAAAAAATTTTTTTTTAAGATTCGTCTCTTTGATTGCAGATTGAACTATTTTGTGAAAAATTCGTTTTCCTTCGTTAAATTCAACTGTTTTTTATTTAAAAGAAAAGTATTTCTTGGCTTACATATGAACTATAACATTTTTCGTTGAGAATTCATGTTTTTTTTTGTTAAAAATTCAACTATACTTGGTTGAAAGTGGACCTATTTTGTTAAAAATATATTTTATTTGTTGAAGATTCATCGTATCAGTTAAGTATTAATTTCTTTAGTTAAAAAATTAACTATTTTGTTAAAAATTCGCCTGGAAATTAATTTTTTTAACTGAAAATTTTACAATTCCACTTTTAGTTAAAAGTTGATCTTTATTTTAGTTGAAAATTCAACTACTTTTTAAAACTTCTTGCATTTTGTTCAAAATTTGTCTTTTTTAGCAGAAAATGAATCTTCTTGGTTGAAAATTCAACTATACTTGGTTAAAAGTTGCATTACTTTGTTAAACATTCATTTTTGGGTGAAAAATCACTCTATTTTCCTTTTTTTGAAACCTATATACCCATCCACACATCACTACTTTACAACCGAGCAATTCACGCCTACCCCGAAAGGGAAACGGTTTAATGATATAATAATAATAATAATAATATTTATGTACATTATCACAAACACTCACATGACTTAAGAGTTGCGCATGGTCCTCCTTAAAGAATTACCATAAACATCTACGATAAGAAAAATTCCGCCCAGTAAAAAGTTATTAGTATAGATACAATCAATATAGTTTGTGAAATCAAAGTTTGCCAAGTAATTCAGAAAAATATTTCATTTTTTGATTTATTAAATTGAAAAAATTACAGAAAAGGCCTACCGGATTAAGCATGCAAGAATTTCCTCCACACAAATCAAGCCTATATTGTCACCACTTATTGACATCTATGTGAATAAAAAATCCTGCAAGTAAATAATCCTGCAAATTTCAATCTTAAAATTTCATTTTTGGGAATTTATAGAGTGAAAGTAACTTAAAAAAGGAATTTTTCTCGTGAAAAGATGAACTGATTTTTATAGACAAAATAGATTTTATAAAGGAGTGAAAATAATTTTTTCTGAAATTTAAAAAAATTCTGACCAAAAATACAGATAAAAAAAGTTTAATTGAAAAGAAAGTGAAATTATGCTTTATATTTAAATTTCCAATCTTTGTCCGACAAAATATCCTTATGTTGTCTGCTTCAACATATTTTTTCCCCCAAATTAATCGGAGTAGTGCATCATGGTTAACAAAAATTTCAAAATTAAGTAAAAATTCACTTGTGTTTTTGGTCATAATTTTTCTTTTTTTCAATTTTTCTGGAAAATAATCTCGTTGATTTTCACAACATATATTTTTTTCATTAAAATCGGTCATGGTTTATCATCATACTCACATTGCAATTGTTATAAACAATTGTATCAACAAATTTTAATTTCGTTTTTTTACTTTATGTTTTCATCTCCTCTTTTCCACTTAACACAATTAAAACTACTTTAAAAATGGTGATCAACCACAAAACATTCCCAGCATGGAATATATTTGAATTTTTATAACAAACATATTAAACAAATGCCCCAAAGTAACGTTTATTTGTCAAAATAATCGTTTTTTTCAAGAAGTTCTGTCGGAAGTAAGTAAATACTGATATTTAATCAAGATAGTTGGCTAATAATGAAATGTACAATTGTTCTACTCTAATTATTTCAATAGTACCTTAGAATCAATATTGTAAGAAAAAAGTTCGAAGTAAATTGAAAAATTATTAATTATAACAAATAGTGTAAACCAATGGCACAAATGAACATTTTTTTGTAGAAAAGAATCATTTTTCATATTAGAGCTTCTTGAAAGCTACGTAATATTGATATTTGATGTATATGTTGCATTAAAATTATATTTTTTATGAAAAAATTGTTTAAAAAATTCCAAATTCCACACCATCACGTGAAAAGATAAAGCTTTTTTTTATCGCATTTATTTAATAGCGCATGATTTTATAGGAAAAATGATGTTTTTCTCCTACTAAGAAATATTCATTTCATTTATTTGGCTATAAAAAGTTTAATGTTAAGTTTCATATAAAATGTTTCGAGAACTATTTATTGTTTGTAACAGTAACTATTGTTAGTGGAATACAACAATATGATTGTTTACTTTAATTTATTACTAGTTAGTCGAGTTTAGTTGTGATATAAATTTTACTTCAACTGAGCCCTGTAATGTCCGCGTAATAATTGTGTAATAATGCGTAATAGGCGCAATAGGAATTACTCCGACGGATTTTTGACTTATTTTTAAATAGAAATTTTTTTTATTAAATCAAATACTCGTTTCAAAGTAATATAAATATTTCATACTAGAACAATTATCTTGAAATTTTTGTACTAATCGGTTGAATACTGAAGGTTCTAGGTGTGACCAGTTACCCAAAAATCGACTATTCTTCATAAAAAATACCAAAGCTCAAAAAATAGTTCATAAATAAACAATTCCTGAAAAAGGATGAAGAATTCCATCCAATAGACTTATCTCGGAATTTGTGTACCAAACGGTTAAATAGTGTAGGCTGTAGGCGTGTTCGTGCCCTAAAAAAATATAAATTATTTATAATTGATAGCTTGCTGACCCGCGTCAGAAAGAATGTTTCAATAATTTCTTATTTTCAAAGTTTTAAAATTTTCTTAAGATTTGATTCTTTTACATTCCTGGAGGTCAAAGAAGTCTTCCTAATTTCTTGTACATTTTATGTAAAGATTTTCTTAGTTTCTTTCCTATTTAATTCATTCCTATTTCTGGAACAAAATTCAACACCTGTGTGAATAGGAGAACAATTTTTTTGGGTACTTGATAACTATCAATTGACAAAAGTGCACGAGGGGGAAAAAAATTGTCATCATACCTCAATGGAAAATTCGACTTTCGATGCCTGTGGAGCGGGTCGAAAATCGAATTTTCTTTCCTAGGATGGAAAATTCGATTGTCGACCCGCTCCACAGGCTCAATTCATATTTTCGATTATCGATATGATGCAAAATTGTATGCATGACTCGGGCCGAGGCAACGATTTCACGAGTGTGATGAAGTCATTTTTTTTCATCTGAGTTTGAAAATTAATTTTAGAATGTACAGGCTTTCTAAAAAAAAAATACACCAGGAAAGAAGGTGAGAAATTCAGGGAATCGAAATTGGAAATAGCAATTTTCAAAAATGCTGAATGAGCGGCTTTTCTTTTTTTTTAATAATTTTATTTTGTACTGAAGTGTCATTCGTAAGTTGACACAATGGTTGAAAATTTAAATTTTGTAAGTTCAATAAACATCGATTCAGAATTTTTCTAAGATTCTGCTACCAATTTTGACTCCTGGGTTTTGTATATTTTTGTCTAGTGTATTTCTATGCTAAAAAAGCCTAAATATACTTAGAAAAATTGTAAACCACAAGCAATAAAAATAATTTCATTACATAGCAGAAGCAGTATTTTAAAAATCCGCTGTATTTCCAACTTTGACCTCTATATCTTGGAGTTTTTTTTCCTAATGCATTTTTGTCACCGGAAAGTTTTCAAGTACCCGAAAAAATTCTTCTTCTTCTATTTGCACAGGTGTTAAGAATTTTTTTCCGAAAACAGGGTTGAATTAAATTGGAATTATCTCTAAGAAAAAGGTTGATGAAAGTATGCAAGACATTAGGAAGACTTTCTTATCGATCAGGAATGTAACCAAAAATTGAAACTAATGAAAATTTAGAAAACCTACAAACAAGAAATTTTTTACAAGTTGTTACCAAGCTGCATATCTATCGATTACAAATTAATTATACTTTTTTAGGATACCAATACGCTACTTTTCGTGTTGTAATGATTTCGAACCGCAGAATTTTTTTTGGACCCAACCTTCTATTTATTAAATAAAAAAATAAATTAATGAAATTATTTAATTTAAATCAACTTTTTCTATTCCTTCAAAATTTGCGTTTAAATAACAACATATATACCACAAAAACACATGTAGCACTAAAGGTTAGAACTCTACTCAAAACTGTATAAAAAGTAATTGTCAGTGTGGAAAAATATGAAATGCATTTATCTATAAAAATTATCGGAATTAGTCCAAAAAATGGTGACTGTTAACCTCTACTTTTTATGCCATATTGAACCTTATGTGTTAGGAAACTTCATCTAAGAAACAAGTTAAATATTTATTTTCACATTCAATATTCTCAGGTGAGAATTAGAGCGGGAGACCCACTATTGGTGTCATTACCACATTTATAATTTCGAAAAATGTAAAATTTTCCATTTCGAAAATTAGTTTGTCTTTCGAGTATGAGTTCATGTTAAAATTCCAGGAAAATTACTAGATTGAGGGAAATTTCGAGAAGACAATATCATTTTCCACACACAATTTGCTTTATCTTCAAAAGTATCAAACATGCCCTAATTTTCATGCAACTAAAGCCAGAAAATTATGAAAATAAGTTTTGTGATTCATCGTTGATATCGGACGATTACATTATATCAGTGGTAATAAGAGTCACTATTTTCTCATTGAATAAAATTATACAATATGTGTCTCAAAAATGGTGTCAGGAATCCCCTAAAGGATCTAAATCTGAATTTACCTCCGAACGTGTTGGAGTTTATGTCAAATTTGGTTTTAAACATTAAATATGAGGTGATAACTTAAATTTTTCTGTGAAATTTGATCTAGGAAATAGATAATTTTCCATTCATACGTGCTCATGTTACAAACGATGCAAGCGGTAGGTCAAGATCCAGGAAAATGAAAGTAAAAAGTGAATAGACCCTGTGTCCTATAAAATTGTAACATTTTCTTCTTGATTAATTAGATAACCTTTGGATAAAAATTCAGCAAAATTAACATAATATGAAAAAGTATAAAAAATTAGAATTTATACCCTCTGAAAACATCTTCCTTACAATGGTATGCTCCTCACTTGTGTGAACTCAATTACACCTATGTTTTCACGTATTTTTGGTGATTGATATTATCATAATCAATTATTATCATTAATAAACCAGTGTTTAAATGAATAGGAAAGCCTTATGTTACTCTTTAAAACAAGAAATTCTTCTTAGAAAAATTTTCCATAAAGAAATGTTTCAAAAATTACCTTTCTTCCAAAAACCTCTTTTCAAACTTGTTTACGCAACAAATGGCTTAGGTATCGAGTTTCCAAAATTTGAAAAAAATAACCGAAAGTTTTTTGAAAAATACCCATATAGCAAATAAAATGGACTGGAATCATTATTTCTAGCTTGAAGTTAATACTAAATGAAGGCTTTCGCAGCTAGGTACTAAAAAGATATAAACAGTTACAGGACAGCGTTAATTCTGAGAAACCTATACATCAGACTATCAGAGCGAGGTGTCTCTTCAAGTAAATTATCTGTGAGAAAGGTTTTTGTACGTCTATCATTAGCAGGCAATTATAACAATGTTAGAATCAACAATTGAAATTAAATGAGATTAAAGATAATTCTAGAGCACACTTCTTGAGACCATAATCTCTATGCAAAGTGCTATATTGACATTTCAACCTCATAATCTTTATAATATTGATAATTTGTTTAAACAAAAATAAATTTAATAAATATATATATAATGATTTCAAATTACATCACAATTTTACACCTACTACATCTGGGTAGCCAAAAAAGTTTATTTTCAAAATTCCCTGACTTTTCCTGATTTTCTTAGACCAATTTTTTGTTTTCTCTGAAATTGATACATTTTTTATTTAATATTCTCAGGGATGCCACAACCAAATTTTCTCGAAAAAAGTGAGTTTCTTGAAATTTAAAATAATTTAACAGAATTTGATTCATAAGATTCAAAAATAATTCAAGTTATATTTACATTAATTGAAAAAAGTTCAAAAAGTTCAATTAATATCAGTAAAATTGGAATAATTTTAAAGGAATTCAAGGGAAATGAGAAGAATTCGATGAAATTCGTAAAAATTCAAGGTAAATTAACAACTATCCAAAAATATATCAAAATACATTCAATTTAGTAAGATTAAAATACGTTTTAAAGAATTCAATAAAATTCACAAAGATCTGATAAAATGCCTAAGAATTCAAGGTGAGTTTGAATGACTTCAGTGTGAATTAAACAAAAACTAAAAAAAGTCCATTGAATTGTGTAGAATTAAGTGAATTTTGAAGAATTCAAGTGAATTAAAGAATTCAAAAAAATTTTAAACAATTCAAAAGAATTTGAAAGGATTCAGGATAAATTAATAAGAATTCAGGATGAATTCCAAATAAATTGAAAAAATATATTTTAAAATCTCTTCAAATCTTTGAAATCCTACGAAATCCCTTACTTCTTTGGAATAGTTTTTTTTCAAATTCATTGCAATATTAAAAAATCAATGCATAACATTCCTGAGAATAAAGCAAGAATCCAACGATCAAATTTGGACAAACACGAAAAATGCTCCTATCGCAATTCCAAAAAACAAAACGAAATAAAAATTTGTTTCTTTGGACAAAAATAAAAAAGAGGAAAGAAAAATGAGATTTGATTTTAATCTAATTTAACATTCTTAAATTTCTGTATTATTAAATGCTGTGAAATTTTATGAAATCTGATAATATTTTATGAAATCCTGTAAAATGTATTTGAACACCTTGAGAGCTTTTCAAATTCCTTAAAATCATTTAAATCTCCGAAAATCTTATACAATGCCATGTAATTTCTTTAATATCTTTAAAACGTATAGGTCTTGTAAAATCGGTTCAAATCTTCTGAATTTCTAGGAAATTCTTTACAACCAACATTTCTTAAATCTTCTGAAAATGCCCTATAATATTTTAAAACACCCTAAAATATTTCTCATCCTTTAAAATTCCATTAAATTACTGAAATCAATTGAAAATTCGCTGGAGTCTTTTTGAATTACGTTAAGTATTTCAAATTCTTCAAAATTTTTTGAAATGCCTGGAAATTTCTTTAAGTGTTTGAAAATTCCTTGTAATTTTTAAAAATGCGTACACTTAAATATTTTAAATCTTTTGAAATATTTTGAAATCCCTTGAAACTTTTTAAAAGCTCTTGAAAATGACTTGGAATCTTTAAAAATGCCCTAGAATATTTTAAGTGCTTTGAAATCACTTCAAATTAATAAAGTCTATTAAAAATATCTTAAGATATTGCAAATTCTTTCAAATCTTTCGGAATTCCTTAAATTTCTTTGAAGCTCTTAAAAACTCTTTAGAATTTTCAAAAATACCCTAAAATCTTTAAAATTCTATGAAATCCCTTCACATGATTGAAATCAATTAAAAATTCCTTTTAATAGTTCAAACTGTCATAAAATGTATGAAATTCTTTGGTAAAACCTTGAAATATTTTAAATATTAAAAAACTTATGAAATCACTCAATTCTTGTTAAAAATTCTTTGAAATCCATTAAAATATTGTATAATCACATGAAATTACATTAAATTTTATATTTCCTAAAATGCTGGAAAAATTATTAAAATATCTAGAAAGCTTTTCAAATCCCTCAAAATTATTGAAATCTTATAAAATCTAATAAAATCCCTTCGAATCTTTTTAAATATCTTTAAATTCTTTGGATTCTTTTGAAATCTCGCGAACCTTGTTAAGGATATTAAAAATGCTTTTCAATTCTTTTAAACACCCTTCAATCTTTTAAATCCTTTGAAATCTCTTCAAATTATTGAAATCTATTGAAAATTCTTTGAAATCTTTCAAAATACCATAAAATATTTGAAAATAATTCAAGAAAGTTCAGAAATAGATTAATCCGTAAGTTAATTTATTGAAAGAAAACTGACTATAGTGACTTTATCTTCAAAAAGTGATTAAAAAGCGATTTAAAAAAAAAACAACTAAAGGTAACTGTGCGACCCAGAATAGACTGTCCTGGCCACTAATATGGCGCTGTCAATGCGGTCTATAGTGGCGCTGAGTAAAAGTGAAACGTACTTTTTTCATTTTTCATACTTTTAAACAACCTGGATATTTTTGGAAATGTGGACAAAATATTTGGGTTTAAGATGTTTAAGATTACGATTTCAATAATTTTTTGGTCCAGAAATGCTAGCCAGGGTCCGATTAGGGCCCCAAAAGAAGACTAGATGATAAGGGGAAAAAACTAGTTTTTTTAAAATTAATTTTTCATTTTTCATACCTTTCAACAACTTGGCTTTTTTGGAAATGTGCATAAAATATTTCATCTAGACACTTAGAAAAATGTTCGGTCATGACGGACTAGCCAGCACCTGATTAGGGCCCGGAAAAACCGTCTAGATTAGATGGTCTAAACAATGCCCTAACTGAGCGCAATTCTGCCCCGATAATTTTCTACACGTGTGTTCAAATTGAATGAAAAATACGGAAATTTTTAAGTAAGATAATGCGCAATTATCACACTGTTATAAGTCTGTGGTAATCACTGGGTAATCATTACTTGTTTTGCTCATGCAACTCATATTTTACGAGTGATCCTGTCACGAGAAACAGAAATCCTCGAGGGAAAGTATAAGTACTGCCAAGTGCCTTACAGGTGTAAAACCTGTGCAGTACATAGGTACATACACATACTTAATTGGATGTGCGTGTATGAATTGTATGGCGACTGTGGGCGTCGAGTGATGAGACATCACAGTTCCATTTGCAGAGCACACCATTCTGAACCTCTGCTCGGAATGTTATTGTATTTTATTTGACTAATTATTCAGTGATTTTTCACTGATTAATCCGTCAAAATCCTTACTGATTTTACTCAGTGAAGTACTTCTCACTGGTTGAAATCTTGAGAAAATATCATTCAGGAAAATGTTTGTTTAAAATCTAATTCTTTTTTTGATATGTATATCGAATAAAAGTTTGATTGAACCAAACATTTTTTTTAATTAATAATTTTATAAATACTACCACCGTATTTCCAATTCATTTAAATTGTAATAAAAATTACAATTGTTTGTTTTGTTGTGGGACAAACGAAATATGATCCCCTGAACAAAAACATGACCCTATGTGCCATATTGCCACATGTTCCAATTTACCCCGTGCGCCACATTACCGATGTCCCACATTAACTAATGTTCCGCATTACCCCATGTTCCACATTACCCTCTGTGCCATATTACCTCAAGTATACTACCCTAACCAAAAACATAGACCCGATGCGCTACATTACCCCATGTACCACGTTTCCCCAAGTTTTGTATTACCTCATGATATTGCCTTATGTGCCATATTGCCCTATATGCCATATCATTACCATATTACCACATTTCTTGTTGCCCCATATTTACCTCAAATATACTACACTAACAAAAATTATATATTCACGTTTTTGTAAACCTATGCTTATTTTTTTTATTTATCAGTTTTTCTTGATCCTGAAAATCATCTTTAAAAAAATTCAAATCTTATATTTTTCAAAAGTTCCTTATGCTGTTTTACAAAAATTCAGTTTTTTCGGACTAAAAAATTTCTTTTTTATCGTTCATGCGTGATTTCAGGCCTTTTCAATGCCTATGAAACGGGCCTAATGTTTTACTTTTCAGTCCCAAAGGAGTAAAAAGTGACGTCAGAGGTGAATAATGAAAATTATTAAGTGAGCGTTTGATTCCGTTTGAAGATTGTTTCGCAGATTGGACTAATATAATTTAACTCAAACTTCAGTTTGTAATATTTACACAATTAAAAAAAATAAAAATATTAAAATGCTGACCACTTGTTTACAAATATATTCTGCTGTATTATTGATATAGAAACTAGTAATATTAAAACATAAAAAGTTTTCTGCGAAAGAAAGGCTTCATTTTTTAATTATAAGGGTGATTAAAATTTTCGTTTTGGACAAGATTTATGAAGAAGATTCTATGCTAAAAAGAGAGTAACGAAAAAAATGCAAAGTCTTGTTGGTCTTGTTTTCGGTTTTTTAGCAGCTATAATAAATATAGCTTTTCTATAATATAAATATTGTTTTAGGAACACATGCATGATTTCAAATCTTTTCAATGCATATAAAGCGGGGCTAAACTTTTACTTTTCAGTCAATTTTTACTTTCTAGGTAGTCAGAAGTGAATAAAGAAAATTATCAGGCGATCAGTTAATCACGCTGACAGATTGGACCTACTAAAAGCGATAAAATACCACACATTCCTGATAAATTGCGATAATTTACCACAAATTACCATTAATTCCGGAAAATTTTTTGAAATTTTTGGATACTCTTTTCAAAATTTTCAAAATTAATTTCCAGTACTCATATTCTGCTTGCGCTCAAACACTCGCCTACTGCTCGTTCGCGCTCACCAACGACTCGTACTGAAAATATACACTCGAAGAAAAATTACAACTTGTCTGAGATAATTTTTGTAATAATGTAATTACTAATTAATAATTATATAAATTATTATTAATTTGATTATTACTCACATTTCACGTGCATGAATCAGATAAATTGATCAGAAATTATCAATCCACTCAAAGTTGAATTTATTTATGGTAGATACCCGGGTATCCTGGGTGTGTCCGCGACGTATGTATACTTTGAAGTCGATTATTTTAGTAAACAAAATTCCTGAATAAATTCTGAAAGCACTATGTGCTTAGAATTGGGCTAAATAACGGTGATTCGGAGGCCCTAGACGAAAATTAATTTTTACTCCACTTACATGCAAAAATGTACCGTAGTGGATACCCGTGTACCGATGTGTGCACGCAAGGCTTAATAAAGGAGGAAGAGAAAAAAATATGTAATACCCTCACGGCATGATATCCCAGGATATCCTAAGAATATTGCGAATGATATCGTACAGGGCGGAAATCTCGATATCTCTGGAATGTCCCAAGGATGTCTCAGAATATATCCTGAAGATATCCCATTAATGTGTCGATTGCCAAGGATGTCCCCAAGATATCCCAATTTTATAATTTGGTATATTCCTGTAAATTCAGATGTATCTACTGCCAATTATATATATATTCGATCGTATAAATAAAATAAACCATCATTCAACAATATTAGTTTTTTTCCGAAAATTTCGTACAAAGTATAACATTATAAAGTACAATAATAGTAGAGTCCTCTCTAAAGTCACTTCCAGGTAAATTCTATCATGGCTAAAAAAATTGAAGAATTTGTCGAATATTCATGCCAGACTATAATCTATTCTCATTTATATTGTGTAAACCAACGCGGTACATATCAATTTAATCGTTTTTTGTCGTAAAAACTGATTTTTCTGTTATACTCATAGTGATAAGAGCTATCTCCAAACTGCGCAATTTAGAGGTTATAGGTGCAATAACAACCAACGCAGCCAGCTCTTAAATTTTCAGAAAGTGACTCATTCTTCATTATAATTAGGCTATTATTGGTTATAAAATAATCATTTTTTTATCATCATACTGAGATAGAATTCGAAAGAAACCGAATATTCGAGATTTGTTTAAAGCTGATTTTTCTCAAATTGATTTTTGTGAATTTCTATGTTGTCAGGCATTCTACATATTTTAATTAATATGCACTCGAGACATATTGGATTCCATTGCAAAAATTGTAAGGTAAAGATACCTATCATGAAACATGTCTCAATTATGACTGCCATTTATCCGAGTCAGAAGGCTTGTTACCTATAATTTATTTTATCTCGTGTATTCACAAATTTCGATTATTTCACATGTGTAATAGATCAAATGACAGCTTAAGATTTATAGATTTGAGATTATTGCACTTCTTCTTTATTTGGATACAACTTTACTAGATGATTAGCTGTTTTATAATACGTGCACCTTTTTTTAATGCGGTCCGTATTTATATGGAAAGGAGAAACATGGGTGTTTCATATCAATATAGCTTATGTTATGTTATTGTTATTTAATAGTTGAACTTTAAGTAAAACAAATTAGTTTTCAATAGAAAACGGATTTTCTACAAAATAGATCAAATTTCGACCAAAGTGATAAATTTTTTAATAAAATGACGATTCTTCAACTGGAATGGTCGAATTTTCAGCCAAAAAGATGAATATTCAATCATGAAGATTAATTTTCTGAAGAAAAAAAAATACAAATGAAAATGATAAATTTTTAACCAATAGTTGAATTTTACAACAACAAAAATAGATGAATTTTCAACAAAAAATGGAATAATTTAATTTTCTGTTTAAAAATGTGCCTGAAGTTCTGAACGTTCAAATAACGAAAATTTTAAATTATGGCTTTGTAAACTATAAACAGTGTTAAAATGCTAGTTAATTTATATTACAAATAATATATTACCAAAAAAACTTAAAATGCTTTATTTTAAATTGCAGTTGGAACAATATTTATACATAAAATAGAATTGGGAAAAAATATTTCGTTCATTTGAATGTTTAGAACTTCAGGTACATTGTTTAAAAAAAACTAATTTCTAACAACAAAAAAACAACGAATTTTCAACAAAATAGTTAAATTTTCAACTGGAATAGTTGAATGTTTAATTAGAAAAATTGATTTTCAACAAGGTGTTAAATTTTCAGAGATGAATTTTCAATTAAAAGGATGAATCTTCAACGAAAAAAATGAATTTTTAACAAAGGAGTTTAACATTTCGTCTCCACTAATATAGAATGTTAAAGTATACATGGTTTTTGTGATATTAAACTTACAAATTATCAAAATTATTATTTGAAAATTTCGATGTTTATTCAGTTTCAGAATTGGAATGAGCCATGGCCATATAACGAATTTTTCAAGGGTTTCACCACTCGGTTTTTTAGTGTACACCAGATTAAAAAACATTACGAAGATTTGAAACGATTTCAAAAGGTTTCAAAACATGTTAGAAGATTTGAAAATATTTGAAAAGATTTCACTAAGATTTCAAATAATTTAATGAGTTCAACGAATAAAAAAGATTTCACAAACAAAGATTTAAGCAAAATTTCACAAATATTTCAAAAAATTTCACAAAGATTTCACAAAAATGTCCCAAAGATTTCGAACATTTCTCAAAGATTGCATTTTAAAAGTAAGATTTCAAAGATTTTAATAAAGATTTCAAACATTTCCAAAGATTTTAAAACTTTCAAAAGGTTATAGTAAACCAGATTTCAAAAGATTTTATAACGATTCAAAATATTGAAATGATTTCCAATGAGCACAAAAGATTTCACAAATATTTAAATGATTTCATAAAAATTTGATAAAGATTTCAAAAGATTTCAAAAGAATGCCAAAATACCAAAGATTTCAAAAGGTATACCCCTTTTGAAATCTTTGGATTTTTTTGAATGATTTCAAATATTTCAATGATTTCCAGCGAATACAAAAGATTTCGCAAATATTTTAAAGATTTCATAAAAATTTCACAAATATTTCAAAGATTTCACAACGATTTTAAGGATTTCAAAAACAACTTATGTTCGCAAAAAATAAAAATTTGTTTGTGGTTCTGCTTTCTTTAAAAATTATATTGTCCAATAAAGAATGAAATGGCTCATTTTTTACATCTGTAACAAACGGTTATTTCATTATTTGATGTAAAAAAAGGAGACCTGGAAAAATTTTAATTCTTGACCTGGAAGCCTGAAAAAGGCCTTGAATTTCGTTCCTAAGAATCACTGGACACCCTGATTGATATAAACATTTTGAAAATATATTCTACTGTCATTCAAAAATTAATGAAAATCTCAAACCCCCCTCAAATGAATGTGCTTGAAGTTCTGAACGCTCAAATGAACGAAATTTTTTTACTGATGGCTTTGTTAACCAGAAAAAGTGCTCAAATTGTCTGTTTATTTATATCAAATGATAGGTACCTTTTCCTTATTTGGTTACAACTTCAACATGTTACCCACAAAAATTCTATTCTATTTCCCCTGTTTCGGGAGTATTTTTGGATATGAATTCTATAATGGATGAAGAGAATTGAAGAGATTTTGGGGTTGAAGTAGGTTAATGTAATTCCAACGTATAATTGACTGAACTACTAAATCAAATTATTCGGCGGACCAAAGGCAAAAGCAGACGGAAATTCTTCATTAATTGATTGAGAGAAAGATCACCGCTGAACTTTGCTCTTTCATCCTTGCTTTGAACTAATAACTGGTTTGTTTAGAATACCAATTAAAAATTCCGAAGGTTAGATAAGTAACTTCTCAATTGGGATTTTATGTCTATAACTCCCCAGAAATAGCGAGCTTTGAAAATGTTCTCATGAAGGCGCAGTAGGAAGCAATTGTCTTAATTAATTGCACGGTTATGCCGAGCTAGTTACGCTGACAATGGCTTGGGAACGAGCTTCCTTAAAGCAGATTGAAGCGACCTTAATTGCAAATATGTATTTACGTCCTAGGGATAAGTGAACTACTAGAGTATTTGGCAAACTTAAATTCGGTTGATTCAACAAGTTTAGAGCTTTCTCCGATTGAACACAGGTTGCTTGCTCAAGCGTATGACATTTTCAAATCTCCTTGCCTTGCCGAAGCTCTTTTCCTAAAATGTGATACCGAGCAAGGACGGCACAGCAGTGACGTAGCGTTTTGGGAAACTCGATAAATTGGTTCACTCCCTCGGAGACCTTACCTTAACGCAAAGTGACTTTTTTACCGACTCCCTGGGCGAAACGTGCTTGGGAAATGTACGGTCTGAGAGAATCGCCGTGAAATCAGACCGTTTAAAGTACTGTTATGCGAAGAAAAACTAAAGCTTTTAGAGTATGCATCTTCTCCTGCTTGGTGCACCATTTTTCCCTTTTTCAAAAAGGAGTCCCGTTTTCTCAAGTCAAGGTAGAGCCATAAAGAAGATACAATAGTAGACAAAATTCCTGTAGTAGGATACAAAACTTGGACCAATTTCAGACTTCAAACTCTTTTCCCTATTCCCCTTTTCCACCGTGTTCTCTTTTTTTCGTTTAAATGCGAACTGAATTAATAGAACTCAATAAGAAAATCCAACTATTTTTGGTTTACAGTTAATTCTCTTTTGTCGAAAACTCTACTTTTAAATTTTTGGTTCAATATTAATCTCTTTTGGTTCAAAATTCTACTGCTTGGGTGAATTTGTAATTATTTTGTTGAAAATTCAGCTATAGTCAAACTCGGATATAACGTCCCCGGATATAGCCCTTCCGAGAATTGACGCCCCGCCGCGTGTGGAGTTAAAGGAGCTGCGGGGAGTGTGCGGTGGTCACACAGACGTGTTCAAACAAAAGTGTTTTCATCGGAAGCTATCACTCTTTCAAGGTTTTCCCCTACACCGCCAGCCCCAAAACTGGCACAGTATCCGAGTTTCACTGTATTTAGGTAGAAAATTAACTTTTTTGTTGAAACTTCATATTTTTATGTTGAAAATTTAACTGAACTCTTTCATGTATGAAAATTCTACTTATATATTTTTGGTTCGATATTCATCTATTTTGGTTGGAAATTCTACTACTTGGGTGAAGTTTTAATTATTTTGTTGAAAATTCAACTTTTTAGGTAGAAAATTAACTTTTTTGTTGAAACTTCGTATTTTGGTGTTGAAAATTTAACGGAATTCTGTCTTGGATGAAAATTCTACAATTTTTTTTAAAGTAGTCCTCTTGGTTTGAAAATTTATTTCTTTTGGTAGAAGTTTTCATCTTTTTTTGTTCAAAATGCAACTGTTTGGTTGAAAATTTAACTGTCTTGCTGAAAATTCGCCTTTTTTGGTTGAATTTAACTGTTTTTCATTTTTAATTACAATCTTTTTTGGTTGAAGGTTCATGTCTTTGGTTAAAAGTAGAACTATTTTTTTAAACTCGTTTTTTTGGTACAAATATATTTTTATACCTGAAAATGTAACTTCCATTTTTCGTATAAAATTGTTCTTTTTTAATCGAAAATTCAACTACTTGGTTAAAAGTTGAACTACTTTTTTAAAAATTAATTTTTTAGGTTGAAATTTTATCTTCATTGGTTAAAAATGCAACTGTTTGATTGAAAATTAACATGATTTTCTTGAGAATTCAGCTATTTCGCTGATCATCGTATCTTTGGTTGAAACTTCGTTTTTTTTGGGTTTAAAATTAATTTTTTTAACTGATAATTTAACTATTCCTTTATTTATGAGATGAAAATTTAATTGCCTTCTAGAAAATGCGTCTTTTTAGCATAAAAATTTAACCATTTTGGCAGAAAATTCAACTATTTAGTTGAAAATAACCTTTTTTGTTGAAAATTTGAGCATTCGGTTGAAAATTCAACTTTGTTGATTCAAAATTCAATTATTTTCTTAAAATGCAATTGTTTTTTGTTCAAGTTTAATCTTCTTTGTTTGAAAATTTGACAACTTATTTAAAGTTTTTTGTTAAAAATTCCACTATTTTATTGAAAATTCGCCTTTTTGCTTGAAAGTTTAACTTTATTTGGTTGTTAATGCAACTGCTTTGTTGGAAATTATTTTTATTAAGAGATAATTGATCTTTATGGGTTTAAAAATGAAAAATTTTCTAAAAAATTCAACTTTTTAGCTTGAAAACTCGAATCTTTTGTTAAAAATTTGTCTTTTTCGTTAAAAATTAATTTTTCAAAATTGATAATTTCAAATCGAAAATTCTACTATTGAGGTAAAAGTTGAACAACTTTTTTTTTTATTTCTTTTTTCTTTTAAGATTTATCTAACTTTTAAGGCGTTGAAAATTTAACTAATTAGTTGAAACTTGAACTAATTTCTTACAAATTTATTTTCTGGTTCAAGATTCAAAATTGGAGTTGAAAATTCGTTTTTGGTTCAAACTTCGTTTTTTTACTTGAAAACAAAAAATTTTAATCGAAAATGTGACTGTTCTTTTTTAGTTAAAAACTTGTCTTGTTTACTTGAAAATTCAACTATTTGGTTTATAATTCGTGTACTTTGTACAAAATTCGCCTTTTGGTAAAAAATTCAACTGTTTTTTGAGCTTTAGTATTTTTTGATAGAAAATTCGTTTTCCAAATTAAAAATTCGTTATTTTAGATTAAAAATTCATCTTTTTGGTAGAAAATTCGACCATTTGGTTGAATATTCAACTATTTGGTTAAAAAATGCAACTATTTTGTTGAAAATCGTTTCTTTTGCCAGAAAGTTGAACGATTTGTTTCTTAATACATCTGTTTGGCTGAAAATTAATTTTTCTTTGCCGAAAAGTTATCTTTCTTGGTTGAAATTTTGCGAGCTAACGTTTTTGTTGAATATTCATCTTTTTCAGTTTAAAAGTTAACTTATAGTTATATCTTCATTAATTTTATTCAAAAGAACTTATTCCCCTATTTTCGTGAAAAGTAAACCTTATTTCTCCTATTTTGGGCTGTGAAGTCTGTAATTTTGATTTCTGAAGAAAAAGTAGATGGAAAATTGTCCGGGATCTCTAAGAAAAAAGTGACGGGGGTTCGATCCCTGACGGGGGAAGGACTTTCTGAAGGAATGCGCTTCTTCGACCTTTACTTATCGATACTAAGCTCGACAAGACGCCTTCGAGTGATGTATAGCCTCTTCTCGCGCTGACTTGAGGCTTCGACAGTGAATCAGTTTCGCAGTGTCGTTGAAGAAGTCTCACTGTCGCGGGATAGTCGATGATTTAGTATCTACTCAGACTCGGCTTTACAATCTCCCGGTACCGAGTGACGGTAAAAAAAAATTAAATGAAAAAATCAGAAAAAGGGTAGTCATTGAGTGGTTTTCAGAAAAAGGGTAGGTGAATATCCTCTATAAGTAATTCGATATTGCGAATCTTTTTTTTCAAAATTATTTAACATTAGCTTCTGCATTTGAATGATCCCAGACTTTATACTCTTTTTGTCTATTCCCTTTTTTAAAAAGAATTTCCCTTTTTTCTCACATTTTCCAAGAAACTTCCCCTTTTTCTCGTTTTTTCGCTTAAATATGAAATTTATTTATAGAACCTAAAAATCCAACTGTTTTTGATTGAAAGATAATTATTTTTAGTAGAAAAGTCCACTATTATATTTATGATTGTTGATAATTCAACTATTTTGTAAAAATTTATTTTATTAGTTGAAGAGTTAACTGTTTGATTAACAATTCATATTTTTTGGTTGAAAATTTAACTAGTTGGTTGAGAGTAAAACTACTTCGTCGTTAAAAATTCATTTTATTGGACGAGTGAACTATTTTGTTAAACTTGTTCTTTTGAAAATTAATTTTTTTAACTGGAAATTTAACTATTCCCTTTTTAAATAAACATTGATTGTTTTTAGTAGAAAATCGAACTATTTAGTTGAAAATTAACTTTAACTTATTCATTAAAAATTCATATTTTACAGTTCAAAATTTGTCTTTTGGGCTTCAAAATTAAACTGTTTTGTTGGAAATTCTTATTTTTTGGTGTAAAATTCTATAATTTTGGTAGAAAATTCAACTTTTTGTTTGAAAATTTGCCTTTTTGGCTTGAAAATTCAGCAATCTTGGCTGAAAATTCGTCTTTTTGGTTTGGAAATTTATCTCTTTTGGTTAAAAATGCAGCTGTATGTTCACAAATTAATCTGTTCTTTTTAAGGACTTAGCTGTTTTGCTTATAATTTGTCTTTTTTGGGTGAATTTAACTATTTTTTATTTAAAATTAAAATCTCTTTTGTTTTAAATATCAACTATTACATTTTTCATTGAGAATTCATCTTTTTTGTTTAAAAATTCAACTGCTTGGTTAAGAGTTCAACTACTTTGTTAAAAAATTTTGTAAATGAATCTTCTTGGTTGAAAATTAATCCATTCTGTTACAAATGCAACTGTTTGATTTAAAATGAATGTTTTTCTTTCAATTTATATTTTCCCGTTCAAAAGTTGAACTTTTGTTTAAGAAAATTCGTCTCTGTTGACAACATTTCATATTTGTCGGTTAAAAATGCAACTGGTGAAAAATTAATCTTTTATTGGTTAACGATTCAACTATTTTGTTGATAATATGTCTTTTTTGATTGAATTCAATCGTTTTTAATTTAAAATTATTATTTTTTAATTGATATTTTTCTGTTAAAATAGTCTGCAATTGTTCAGGAAATTCGTCTCTTTTGGTAAAAATCTCATATTTTTTTATTAAAAATACAACAAGTTAAAAGTGCAACTGATTAAAAATTAATCATTTTTTGGGTTGAGGATTAAACTGTTTGGCTGAAAATTCGTCTTTTTTGGTTGAATTCAATTGTTTTTTATTTGGAAATAAAATATTTTTTGTTTAAAAAATTGAACTACTTGGTTGAAGGTTGAAAAACTTTGTTAAAAATTCATAATTTTAGTTGAAAATTCGTTTGTTTTTGTTTAAATTGAAAATTTAACTAATCTAGTTGAAGATTTATCATTTTATGTTAGTTGAAAATTCATCCCTTTGGTTGAAAGTTGGACAATTTGGATAATTTTTTTTCTTTATTGACTGAAAAATCTTTATTAATTTGTTGAAAATTCATCTTTTTGGTTGGAAAATTCATCATTTTAGTTAAAAAGTTATCTCTTTGCTTGAAAATTTGACTGTTTTGTTGAAAATTCGTTTTTTTTTTTTTGTTCAAAATTATTTTTTTTCACTGAAAATTTAACCATTTTTGGTTTAAAATTCATGTTTCTTAGTTAAAAATTCAACTATTTTATTAATAATTAAATTATTTTGTTTGAAATTTAACTCTTTGGTTGAACATGTAACTTTTTTTTTTAAAATAATTGTTTTTTTTTTTTGAACTACCAACTATTACATTTTTGGTGAGAATTAATATTTTGGATAAAAATCTAATTTTTTGGATTCAAAATTATACTGTTTTCTAAACAAATTCTTCTTTTTGTATTGAAAATTGAACCATCTGACTTAAAACGCAACTGTTTCTGGTTGAAGTTTTTTTACTATTAAAAATCGAACCAGTTTGTTGAAAATTCAACTATTTTGCTTTGGATTTCAACTATTTGGTTATAAATGCCACTGTTCGGTTACAAATTAGTTTTGTTTTTTTGAAAATGCGACTAATTAGTTAAAAATTCAACTATTTTATTAACAATTTAATTATTTTGTTAAAAATTCAACTCTTTGGTTGAACATGTAACCATTTTTTTGAACATTCGTGTTTTTTTTAACTACCAACTATTACATTTTTGGTGAGAATTGATATTTTGGATAAAAATTTAATTTTTTGGGTGGAAAATTATACTGTTTTCTAAAAAATTCTTCTTTTTTTAATGAAAATTTAACCATCTGATTTAAAATGCAACTGTTCCTGGTGAAAGTTTATTTTTTTTTTTTAAATAAAAATTGAACCAGTTTGTTGAAAATCCATCTTTGTAGTATGTTGAAAGTTCGACTATTTTGCTGAAAATTTAACTATTTTGCTTTGGATTTCAACTATTTGGTTATAAATGCAACTGTTCGGCTACAAGTTGATTTTGTTTTTTGAAAATTCAACTATTTGGTTGAAAATTCAACCTTTTGGATTGAAAATTCATCTTTTATGGTGGAAAACTCATCTTTTTTGGTTGAAATAAATAAAGTAATTTGTTAACTAAGATTGAAGAGGAATCCATTTTATCATTAATAATTTTTGCAGAAAAAGCAAAAAAATAATTCACAATTAAAAAATAAACTTCCAAAAAACCTCACTTTTCGGCTCATTAGATACAAGAATAACAACAATGAAAAAAAAGTTGTTATTCTTGTCTCTAATGAGCCGAAAAGTGAGGTTTTTTGGAAGTTTATTTTTTAATTGTGAATCTTTTTTTTTTGCTTCTTCTGCAAAAATTATTCATAATAAAATGGATTTCTTTTTAATCTTAATTAAAAAATTCTTAAATAGAGACACTAAACTCATGATTTTTCCAATCTGCAGGGTTAGCTTATGAATAATTTTAAGATTTCTTTTAATTGAGTTTACATATTTTATCTCAATTTTCTTGAAGGAAGTCTTCTTTTTATTAAATTTTTGTAAAAACAATGTTTTGAATTTTATGGATTTTTTAGAAATGCATTTAAATATTTAGGATTGTTTTCTTTTCCTAATTTGAAAATGTAATAATCTGAATAGATTGGCTTCAGAATCACCCACAAATAAAGTAATTTGAAATTTTTTAATTTCAACCTGAAATCCTTCGGGAAAAATCAGGAAAATGTAAGGGACTTTTGAGAATGAAGTCTGTGATCAGGATTTTTTTCCAATATTCTTCTATCTAGATTCTAGAAGAAAACCCAAACGCAAAGTTTCAAATGACTTGACAGTTATATGGAGCGCTCAGGAAATGATTGAGCTTTAAATTCCCATCGACGTCAGGCAAATCCGGACGAATGAATCGACTCTAGTCCTGAGTTGGGGTGCCATTTTCTCTAAATTGGATCGGCTGAGAAATAGCGGAGGTGCCTATTTGTTTTCGCGGGAAGAAGGCGAAAGAAAATGAGCATTGCGTTCTAGCCAGTAGCCGAATGACATCGGACAAATGGACGTCCGTTTGTATTTGCGAAAACGTATTTCGCTGGACGTTTCACAGCAGCTTTAGGACTTCTCGTCCAATAATAGAGGCCAGTTGTCAACTTCCGAAAGTCTCGTTGGAGAATTTCCCTTCAGCGGGCACTCAGTCAGGAAGCCTCATTTTCCCGCCTTTTTCCTCATTACAGTTTTAACATCAGCAGCAACGAAATTACCGTCATCCCTTAAATGCGAGCACCACCAGTGTTCATGAATCGCACCCTCGTAACTTCATCCTCGACTTGACACCTCGACAGGTTCAGTCTGCTATTTCGAAATTAAATCCCCTTACATCAGTCCCCGTTTTCAAGCGTCGGTGTCAGTTAGGGTCGCCTGAACCGTTTTCAATTACAGTGCATAATGTTGCGCAATATACTCGACTGAGTACTTGCGCACTACGGCCCCTCCGAGGCGAGAGTCGCAACCGTGTGGACCAGCAGTTCTAGGAATTACTAAACCGAGAATGGGTAAACCAAGAGTCGGGTGTATTAAGGGATAATGGCAGAATTCTTTTCCCTATTCCCTTCTTTCCCCTTTTTTAAAGAATTGAAGTGTCCCGGGGCATAATGGGAACGTCCACTTATAACATGATAGTTTGAAGGGGGTGGGGGTCGTAAAGTTTTTGTAACACGTGACACTTCTCTGATCAAATAATTAAATTTAAATCTCTGTCGATACATTGAAAACTAATATTATCGACACCAAAAACATTTAGTAGTTGAATCTTCCACAAAATTGTTAAATTTTCAAGTCAAAAGGACGAATTTTTAGAAGACAGTTGAATTTTCAACTCGAAAAGTTGAATTTTCTAGAATAAAGTTCATTTTTAGTCAAAAGAGATGAATTTTCAACCAAAATATGACGTATCTACCATTAAAAGATGAATTTTCAATCCAAAAAGACGAATTTTCAGTAAAACAATTGAATTTTCAACAAACTTTTACAAAATAATTGAACTTTAAACAAAAGAATTAAACAAAATACATTAATTTTTAACAAAATAGTTGATATTTGTACTAAGAAAGATAAGGTTCCAACCAAAAATGTAAATACATTTTCAGCTTGAAAAATAACTTTTCAACAGAAAAAGACAATTTCCAACTAGTTGGAATTCAAATAAAAACGACGATCTTTTATAAAAATAGTTGAATCTTTGACCAAAATGACGAATTTTCAACAAAATACATGAATTTTCTACTAAATAGTTCAATTTGCGACTTATGAAAGATAAAATTTTAACAAAAAATGGAATAGTTAAATTTCAGAAAAAAACAAAATTTTTTAACAAATAAAATCGAATTTTTAACACAGAGTTAACTTCTCAAACAATTAGTTTAATTTTTAAAGATATAATTAAATTTTCAATCCAAAAAGACGAATCTTCTACAAAACAGTTCAATTTTAAAGCATAAAGTACTAATTTTTGACAAAAAAATTAACTTACGACCAAATAGTTTAAGTTTCAACAAAATAGTTGAAGTTTACCAAAAAATAAGAATTTTCAACGAAATACATGAATTTTTAACAACAAAAAATGTTGAATTTGAAATATTAGTTTTCAATCAAAAATGGAATAGTTACATTTTCAGGTAAGAAAATTAAGTTTCAACCAAAGAAAAAAGGAATTTTTAGCAAAATAGTTAAATTTTCAACCAATGAGATGAATTTTGATTAAAATGATGAATCTTCACAAAAAAATCGTCGAAAATTTAACTGCCTAGTTGAAAATTTGTCTTTCTTATTTATATATAGAAAATTATTCCTTTAAATTAAGATCGAAAAGAAATCTGTTTCATCATGAATAATTTTATGCAAAATGAGCATGAAAAAGATTCACAATTAAAAAAACAGAATTCCAAACTATCTCACTT
>JAABKJ010000057.1:0-83149 GCA_011634705.1 Andricus grossulariae
CTGTCGTTTTCCTGTGGTCGCGAAAAAACTACAGGGAAAAAATGACAGGCCTGTCATTTTTTTCCTGTCATATATTTCCGTAAGGGTGGCAGCAAATCGAATATAGGAAATCTAAACTGAATTCGTTTTCGCTTTATATCTATTCAACTTTTTTTACTGGGTTGTCATTTGTAATACATGGACTAAAAATCAAGCCCTGGGAAGCCTCTTAACTGCCGCAACGGGTAAAATTATTTCCACTGAAGAGCTTCTTACACCAAAGACACGAATCGAAATTAAGAAACAAAACTCAAATCAGCTTTTGTACAAATCTAACAAATGATGCGGTCACCATTTCAAATGTTTGACAACCATCGCAGCGGCTAGAATAAACCCCAGAACCAGAACGACTTGAACGAGGTCAGCGAGGACCATCACAAAAAGGAACCCGTGTCTCCCTCTGTCGGCGTTCTCCTCTAGCATCGATAAGGCAGGAATGCAGCGATAAAATGTTTACCTTGTTTTTACTTTTTTCTGTTGGATAACGTGCCCCTCCCTTCCCTGACCAAGATGGCGGCACTTGTCAATTGTTAATTCTAAAGTAAACATCTGCGAATGAAGACGTGGGGAATTTTTTGCAGCACACGGCAATAAGGTACACGTCAGTTCTTCACGTCTGATCTTTACCGTCACACGAAGGACACTCGAATTGGAGACTCTTACAGTATTTGTTGGGTGAGTTGGCTTTCGTTTCCCATATGCTATGCTGTTTGCTTATAATTATATTAAAAATTCAACTCACCTTCAGTGATCCGGTACGCTGCAGGAACACGTACGAGACCGATTAATGAAATTGGAGCACTTTACGACTTTCCATTTGTTAGCGATCGAGAGCAAAACGAACATTTGGATGATAATTGTATCTGCTTTCGATTTTTTTACTCATTTTCTATTTCATTGATTACAATTAATCGGTTCTGTACGTTCTTATTTGTGCCTGAACATGATAATAAAGATATATATACTGCTTTATTGTTATTAAAATACATCAGTTTCTGTCAATTTTAGTGATTGATTAATTAAAGTATAGGGGAGGCCACCCTACAGTAGATAATCATTAATTCAAAATACTGATGCATATAAAATAATTAATTTAAAGTAATTAATAGCCAAGACATGATACGTGGTAATATATTAAAATTAAAATGAATTATTTTACGTATATTTGTGCTTGCAATTAATGATTATCTACTGTAGGGTGCTCTCCCCTACCTCTATTAGGTACCAAAATTTTATATTTTGAAAGTAATAATAAGAAAAACGTGTTTTGCGACAGCGGCCATATTTCCTCCAGTTTTCAACATTTTTTAGTGAAAAAGTACCTACAAAAATGTAGTAATCGATCCTCTGTAATCTATTTAAGTAACATTTTATTGACATGACTCAAAAAAAAAAATGGTTAATCCTTTAACATTGCTACGTATAACCCCTTAAAGAATCAAACTGAGATTGCCACACAGTGATTCATAATTTTCGTAATCAGATAAATATAAAAATCCTAATTGCCGCTGTTCTCATAAAAATCTAGAATATTGCATGTTTGATAATTCGAGAAACATTAAAAATGTCACGAATCACGATTATGATTCACCGTGACTGTGGGAGCGTTTATATACGGAAAAAGTGACGACGCAAAACAATTAAAAATGATATGAATTTATCTCTCCGGTATCAGATGAAATTTAGGAACCATTCCATATGGCATAAATCCAATCTGAAATGATACTACAGTTCGTAATCTTATTATTTTTTTGTTAGAAAAATGCGGTGCTTACTGCTATTGGGCCTATTTATCCTTCTGGTTCAACAATCTGTTGCACCACCAGTGAAAGAAAAGAAGGCAGAAAAGGACGAAAAGGAAGAAAAGCCAGAGGAATATGTTGAAAATGATGTAAATATATCAAGTATAATATATGTCGGAGGCAATTGGAAGATCCAGGCATTCAGCCTACTTTTTATTAATTTTTTATCATTTAAACACATATTAAGCGGGTATATGACATTTTATTTTTATTTGCATCTAATTAGTGAAGTATACTTTTACAAAATAATAAGAATATTGATTTTACGTCATATATTTAAAAAGTCTAATTTTCAATCAAAAGAAGACGAATTTTCAACCAATCAGTTGAATGTTTCGTAAAATTATTAAATTTTCAATAAACAAAAATTAATTTTTATCCAAAGAAAAATGAATTTTTAACAAAATACATGAATTCTCAACTGAATGGTACAGTTTTCGACCAAATTGTTAAATTTTTGAGCCGAAAATATGAATTCTCTACAAGACAGTTAAATTTTCAACAAAAAAAAGGGAATTTTCAACCAAAACATTAATTTTCAACAAATTAAATAAATTTTCAACTAAATAGTTTGAACAATGGATGTAATGCTAGTTTCTAAAACTTGTTAAATAAATAGTGGAATTTTTAAACTAAAAAAATTAATTTTAAACCAAAAGTGGTGTAGTTAAATTTTCATTTAAGGGAATTTTCAATTCAAAAACAAATTTTGTACAAACCAATTGAATTTTCAACCCAAAAATATAAATTTTCAGCAAAAAAGTTCATTTTCAACCCATCAGTTAGATTTTTCATAAAATAGTTGAATTTTCAGTTCAAAAAATTAATTTTTATCCAAAAGAAAACGTACTTTCAACACAAAAGATTAATTTCTACCAAAAAATACTAATTTTTTACTAAATAGTTAAATTTTACACCAAATTGTTAAATTCTCAAGACGAAAATACCATTTTTTTTACAAAAAACAGTTGAATTTTCTACCCGAGAATATTAATATTCCAAAAAAAGTTACTTTTCAATCAATGAGTCGAATATTTCACAAAATAGTTAAATTTTCAGTAAAAAAAATTAAATTTTATCCAAAAGAAAACGAATTTCCAACAAAATACATAAATTCTCAACTAAATAGTTAAATTTTCGACCAAATTGTTAAATTTTCGAGCCTAAAATATGAATTTTCTGAAAGATATGAATTTTCAACCAAAACAGATTAATTTTTAATAAATTATATACATTTCCAACAAAATAGTGGAATTTTTAAACTAAAAAAGATCAATTTTAAATCAGTCGAATGTTCAACAAAACAGTTAAATTTTCAGTTAAAAAAATTAATTCTTATCCAAAAGAAAACGAATTTTTAACACAGAAGATTACTTTTTACCAAAAAAGACTAATTTTCAACAAAATACATAAATTTTCAACTAATTAGTTAAATTTTCCACCAAATTGTTAAATTTTCAAGCGAAAAAGACGAATTTTCTACAAACCAATTGAATTTTTAACTCGAGAATATGAGTTTTCAACAAAAAAAGTTAATTTACAACCAATCAGTTGAATTTTCAACAAAACAGTTAAATTTTCAGTTAAAAACATTAATTTTTATCCAAAATAAAACGAATTTTTAACACAAAAGATTATTTTTCTACTAAAAAGATGAATTTTCAACGAAATACATAAATTTTCAACCAAGAGGATTAATTTTCTACCAAAAAGACGAATTTTCAACAAATGACATCAATTTTCCACTAATCAATCTTAAACCAAAAATTTTGTAGTTAATTTTTGATTCGAGAGAATTAATTTGCAATTCGAAAGACGAATTTTCTACAAACTAGTTAAATTTTCAACACCAGGATATTAATTTTCAATAAAAAAGTTAATTTACAACCAATATGTTGAATTCTTCAATAACGTTAAATTTTCAGTTAAAAAAAATTAATTTTTAACTAAAAAAAAGGACCATTTTTCAACTTAAATTATGAATCTTTAACCAAAAACATTAAATTTCAAGAAAACAGATCAACTTTCAACCAAATAGTGGAATTTTGAACTTAAAAAGATTAATTTTTAACGTAAAATGTAATAGTTAATATAATAACAAAAAATATTTAAATTAAAAATAAAAAACATTTGAATTTAACCAACAAAAACAAACTGTTAACAAAATACTTGAATCCTTAACTAAAAAAGGTTAATTTTGAACCAGACATTACAATTTTTGACCAAAAAATTAATTCATTACAAGAAAAGATGAATTTCCTACAAAATACATAAATTTTCAACCAAATAGTTAGATTTTTTACCAGATCGGTGTATTTTCGAGCGAAAAATAAAAAAAATTTACAAAATAGTTGACTTTTCAACAAAAAAGTTGATTTTTAACCAAAATAGCTTAATTTTTGTCCAGACACTTCCATTTTTAACCAAAAAGGCGAAGTTCCTACAAAAAGCGATGGATTTTCAAAAAAATTGGTAACATTTACATTATTAACATACTTCATTTTAACTCTGAACATACCTTTTTCCCGAAATTTAATCAATTTCACTATTTCAAATTGTAATTTGGGGAAGAAAAATCGTAAACGCAGCTAGTTTACTTTGTAATATTTACTAAATACCACAAAAAATGGGTTTAGAGTTCAAATTACGCATGTTGAATGGTAAATGTAGCCATTTAATTTTTTTCCGTAACTGAATTGTAAAATAAAAATAAAATGTTTATCTTTGAAACCTGTAAAGACATGACATTAAATTAAAAGTCTTTTTAAATGTAGGACATAAAATCATTATTCCTATTATTTTGTAAAAGTTTGTTTTATTCATTAGATGAACATCAAGGTAACATGAATTTTAAACACAGAAGATTAATTCTCAACCAAGAAAGATGAATTCTCAAAAACATACATATATTTTTAACCAAGTAGTTCAATTTTCTAACCAAAATAATAATTTTCTACCAAAAACATGAATTGTCAACAAATTATATAAATTTTTAAGGAAGTAGTTTAAACAATGAATGTGATGCTAGTCCAAATTTTGAATAATTTTTGGTTTATATTTTTCTTCGTTTCTAAAAACTTTTACCGCAATAGTTGAATTTTTAAACTAAAAATGATCAATTTTTAACCAAACATGGAGAAGTTGAATTAAATTTTCAGTTAAAAAAAAAAAAAAATTTAACAAAAAAAAGAACGAATTTTCAACTAACTTTTGAATCTTCTACTAAAAAAATGAACTTTAAAAAAAGTAGTTCAACTTTCAATGAAGGAGTTGAATTTTTCACCTAAAAAGCTGAATTTTCGACAAAAAATGTAACAGTTGATATTTCAATATAAAAAGATTTTAATTAAAAATAAAAAACTTTTAGATTTAATCAATAAAAACAAATTTTCAACAAAATACTTCAATCTTTAACTATACCGCAGATTAATTTTTTTACAAAATAGTTGCATTTTTAACCAAATAATTTGATATTCTATCAAAAAGACGAGTTTTCAACAAAACACATCAATTTTCAACCAAATATTTAAACTTGCTACCAAATTGTTGAATTTTTGAGCAAAAATACAAGTTTTCTACAAAACAGTTGAATTTTCAACTGAAAGAGATTATCTTTTAACCAGAGAGTTGCATTTTTAACCAAAAAAGGTCAAATTACTACAGAAGGGCGTGAATTTTGAAACTAATAAGACGAATTTTCTACAAAAGTGTTGAAAATGAACCTTTTTTGTTGAAAATTCAACTTTCTTGGTTGGAGTTTAATCTTTTTTCTTCGAAATTTCTGCCATTCAATTAAAAATTCAACTATTTGCTTAAAAATGGAACATTTTTGTTGAAGAATAATCTTTTTTAGTTTAAAATAAGTAAATTTCAACTAAAAAATATGAATATACCATTTTATTTTTGGTTCGTAATTTTTCTCTTTTGGTTAAATATTTTAATATTTAATTGCAAATTGAACTATTTTGTTAAAAATTCTACTATTTTATTCAAAACTCATCTTTTTTGGTTGAGGATTCATCATTTTTAGTTGAGAGTTGATTATTGCTTTCTCATAGAGGGAAATTTGTCATTATCTAAATTTTCAAATCTACTTTTTTGACAAAATTCGATATAATTTCAACCAAGGAGTTTATTTTTTAACGAAAAATGTAATAGTTGATATTTCATCAAAAGAAGAATTTAATATAAAATAAAAAAAGATTGAGTTTATCCAACAAAAACGAATGTTCAATAATATACTTGAATTCGTGACTAAAACAGTTGAAATTTCAACCCGAGAATATGAATTTTCAACAAAAAAGTTAATTTTTAACCAATCACTTGGATTTTCAACACAATAGTTAAATTTTCCGTTAAAAATAGTAAATTTTTAACAACAAAAAAGGAAAAAACAATTTTCGACTAAAATGATGAATCTTGAACCAAAAAAATTAAAATTCCAGGAAGTAGTTCAACTTTCAACCAAGGTGTCGAATTTTTAATGTAAAATGTAATAATTGATATTTCAACAACAAAAGAAATTTAATTTAAAATAAAAAACAGTTTGATCTAACCAACAAAAACGAATTTTCACCAAGATGCTTGAATCCTTAACTAAAGCAGATTAATTTTCAAATAAATATTTCCATTTTCAACAAAAAATTGATTTTCAATAAAAATAGGCTAATTTTTAGAAAAATAATTTCAACCAACAATATTTAGATTTTTTTATTGGTTTCTATTAATTAATTTCTCATTTATGTGGAAAAACGGGAAAAAGAGAGGGAAAGGACGCTGAAGCCTGCCATAAATAAATAGAAATTTTGACAATTTTTAAACTAAAGAATAAAATTTTACATAAAGTTTGAAGTTCATTTTTAATAATTTTAAAATATCTACGTACTATCTATATACTTTCAAATTCAAACTTCACATAAGTTTAATATTGGAAAAATTTTATAACACTATTTTTACACTATCTTTACAAATTCGTGACACTATTTAGACTATTTTTAATCTTTGAAGTGAGTCTGAGGCCTGAGATAGCCATTTAATGTGTGTTTCAATACTCCATGATTGGTTTCTTCTAATTGCCTAAAACGCGCCAGGCAACTAAATTCTTACTATTAAACACCAAAACTTACATTTTTTTATAGCATGACCAACTGGAATATGGTAGATATTTGAAGGAAGTTGTGGAAGTTCTTGAAAGCGATCCTGAGTTTCGTAAAAAGTTACAAGAGGCTAAGGAGGAGGATGTCAGAGTAAGTGGACAGTAAACTTTATGATCGTGTGTTTCAAGTTGAAATGAATTTAATACTTGCAAATATATCTCACACTTTTTATTCTAACAGAGTGGAAAAATAGCACACGAGCTAGAGTACGCGAATCACAACGTGCGCACAAAATTAGACGAAATCAAAAGAGCCGAAATTGAGAGATTGAGGCATCTTGCCACGAAAGAATTTGAATTAGAAAATGGCCTAGACATTGAACATTTAAAAATTCCAGAACATTTGGATCACGAAAATCCGCACTCCTTCGAAATTGACGATTTAAAGAAACTCATTGCCCAGGTTTGTATTTAATTCAATCTTTCTGTTCATGATTATAAAAATAAAATACTATAATCCGTTTCACCCTGATTGATTGCAGACTACTAAAGATTTGGATGCAGTCGACAGGAAACGGCGAGAGGAATTTAAAACGTACGAAATGGAGAAGAAGTTCGAACAGGAACAGAAGCTGAAGGGTAATGGTAACAACCTTTGGTTCACATATCTTGGCTCACACTCAGAAAAAAATTCAGTTGATTCAACAAAGTAGTTTGTTTAACCCAGTTTGCTGGTTGAAGCGAAAAAATTGGGTCAACACAACTAAAAATTTAGTTATTTTTGAAAATCGAAATGAATTCATTTGCACAATTCAAAGTAAACCACCGTCGCCGTTTCCAACTCTAAAAAATTGTCCCAGAAATCCACCACCGCCGTTTCCAACTCTCAAAAATCGTCCTTAGGCATCCAGGAATCACCAAAGCCCTATCCCGCTGTAAAAATGATGTCTAGGCACTTAAAAGAACCCTCACCATTTTCGATTCTAAAAAATTGTTCCTAAGATCCACCCCCGCCGTTTCCAAACCAAAAATTGTCCCTGGGCATTTAAAAACCACTCTCGGCGTTTCTAACTTTAAAAAATTGTCCCCAAGATCCACCCCCGCCGTTTCCAACTCAGAAATAGTCCTTAGGCACCCAGGAACCACCAACGGCCTATCCTACTATAAAAAATTGTTCCTAGGCACTTAAAAGCCACCTTCGCCGTTTCTAACTTTCAAAAATTATTCCTAGACACCCAAAAACACCGTTACCGTTTCCAACTCTAAAAAATTGTCCCCAAGATCCACCAGCACCGTTTCCAGCTATCAAAAATTTTCCCGAGGCTCCCAAAAACCAATCCCGCCGTTTTCAACTCTCGAAGATTGTCCCTAGACTCCCAAAAATCACCGTCGCCGTTTCCAACTCTCAGAAATTGTCGTTAGGCACAGTTAGAATAAAAAAGTAAATAACTTTGTAGCCTCGATGTAAAAAATGTCCTCTATTTTCATTCAACGAACAAACTCTGTTTGAAGCAATCAAAATATTTGTGGGCGTCCTCCTGAAAAAGGATTTTCATGGCCGGTTCTAGTTTAGAAGATATTTGCGTATTTCCGGGTTGAGGTGCTATACTTCTGCCCCGAAAGCAATCGGAAGTGGGCATATTTCATGTTCGAGGAAAAAGTATAACACGTGCGCTTATAGCACTCGTAAACTTTAGATGCGTTTTTCTCGAAAAATGGTTTTTCGAAGTTCCAACTTTAAAAGTGTTCCAGTGGCTCATTTTTCAACCTAAAGGGTGCCATAATGGCCCTTACCTTTCGGACGCCCATATATAATTTCTTCCTTCACAATTGACCTCTAGTTTATGTAGCGAAAAGTTCCCGGTGCATAAAGTAAGAAAAAAAAGACTGGATTCAAAATTGGAAACTTTTCGGATTCTGTGCGGTTCCTTCTGAAGCCTGAACGTTAGTTGAGATCTCTCTACAATAGTCTTTAAATATAACTTCAAATTTCCATCAAATTTATTAATTCTGGGAATGTCTGAACTCAAAACAGTGTTTTCGGAAGTACATAATGATCTATATTGTTGATGATATGCACTGAAACCTTTTTATTATACAAATGAAAATATTTGTTTGGATCATCGAAATGATTGAGTGTAAACCAAATTTCATTAGCCAAAAAGATTTGGTTGAATCAACCAGATATTTGGTATCCCTTATCTTATTCATCAACATAATTAACTTTTCACTTGATTCAGAATTGGACGAGGAGGCTCGTAAAAAGTACGAGGAGGAAGTTCACCAAATGGAAGAAAAACACAAGAAGCATGACCCTGTGAGTAAATGCGTTTTACAAAGAGTTATGGTAAAACAAAATACATAATATGACATGATAATGTTCATGTTCCTCTTGTAGTTGCATCACCCTGGAAGTAAACAACAGCTTGAGGAGGTTTGGGAAAAACAAGATCATATGGAAAGCCAGGATTTTGATCCGAAAACGTTCTTCTACCTCCATGGTAAGATTTAGAATTTATATCCTGATTGTCAACTAAAATCATCTTACAAATTGAGCAATATTGTTAATTCTTTTTTCAAGATCTTGACGGTAACGGTGCCTGGGATCAAAACGAAGTGAAAGCTCTGTTTCGCAAAGAACTCGACAAACTATATGCCGAAGGACATCCTGAAGATGATCTTTTGGAAAGGGCTGAAGAAATGGAAAGAATGAGGGAACACGTCTTCAAAGAAGCAGATCTCAATAAAGACGGGCTAATCAGGTTTAAAACATTCTTCTAAAGTTGAATACACTAGTCATAAAATTCTTTTTCATTAACGTTTAAATCTTTTTGATTAGTTTTCATGAATTTTTGCAACAAACGAAAAGGCCAGACTTCCAGAAAGACGAGGGATGGGAAACACTCGACGAGCAACAAATTTATTCCAAACAAGAGTATGAAGAATTTGAAAGGCGGAGGCAAGAGGAACTTCATAGGATGGTGTCCAATGGCATGGTACGTAAAAAAGAAAGGATTCTATCTGACTACTGTTTGAGCATGCTTGTGTCTTTAGTAAGTTTGCTGTGATGTGATCAAGTTGATTAATAGAAAAAGGAATTGGTTTTCAATTAGTTCCAAATTGGACTGTTTCTATTGCATTGTGAAGTTGCTTTCTCTTTCGAGAAGCGCATGCTTTTTAGTATCTGTATAATAAGATTGTTTTCTCGCTAGCTACCACCACACCAGGATGTGTATGGACACCCTCAGCAGGTGAGTTCATATGTATGAATATAGTAGTATCAGTTCAGCAAGTGGTTATTTAGAAAAGAATACTGTAATCTTGAAGAAAATAGAATTTTATTTTTATTACAAGCATGTTAGTCTTAGTGGCTCAAGTAAAAAAAGAGTTCTGAATTGTACGAACTTGAATATTGCAAAGTAGCACAAAATTAAATGAAAAGGAACCATATTGCAGGGATCATAGTCTCTCCCCCCCTTTTTTACCGTATCCTCTCTTTTCCTTTTTTTCTTCTTTAAATTTGAAAAATCCTCTGAAACACTTAATATCCAGAACTTTAACACAATTTCCCCCTTTTTTTACAAGGTTTGGATTCATTTATTAAGAATCACAAACTTTTGATCATGCCAATTGCAAAAATGTCCTAAACGATTTATTTGCTAATTTCGTAGATTTGAATGACATCGACGACAGCGAAGAAATCGAGAAATTATATCAGATAGATGCATCAGTTCTTTAGTTGCAACTTAAACACATCGTTATAGAAGTGCAGGCTTCACAGATGAAAATGCTATAAAAACAGGAAAAACCGGGCAACTTTTTACAAAAATAGGGGAATAAATTCTTTTGGATAAAATCAATGCAGGTACTAATATTAAATTCAAATTGTAACACTTCGAATTCCTAATTTTTCAAGTAAAAATTATGCGTTTTCAACAAAATAGATGAATTTTTAATCAAGGAGATGAATTTTCAACTAAAATGATGAATCTTCAACCAAGAAAATTATTTTTCAGCAAAGTAATTCAACTTTTAACCAAGAAGTCCAGTTTTTTCCCCAAAAATTTAGTTTTGAATCAAAACTAGTTAAACTCATCCAAAAGAGATGAATTTTCAATAAAATCGTTGATTTTGCAGTCAAGAAAGAAAAAAAATGTCAACCAAATTTGTGAATTTTCAAGCCAAAAAGACGAATTTTCTACAAAGCAGTTAAATTTTCAACAAAAAAAATGAATCTTCTACTAAAGAATATTTTTCAGTCAAGAAAGAAACATAATTTAAACCAAATTGTTGAACTTTCAAGTCAAGAAAATGAATTTTCTACAAAAAAAGTTAAATTTTCAACCAACCATTTGAATTTTCTACTAAATTGTGGAATTTTGACGCCAAAAAGGAATATTTTCTACAAAACAGTTTAATTTTCAACCCAAAAATATGGATATTAAAACAATTTAATTTTCAACCGAATAGTCAAATTTTCTACTAAAATAGTTACGTTTTCAACCCAAAAGTATGATTTTGCAACAAAAAATTTACATTTATAACCAAAAATGGTGACTTTACAAAAAATTTGGAATTTTCAACAAAATTATTAACTTTTCAAGCAAAGAATAAAATTTGAGTTTATCCAGACGAATTTTCAATAAAATATTTGAATCCTCAACCGAAAAAGATTAAGTTTCACCAACAGTTGCATTTTTAATCAAAGAAAATTGAATTTATACCAAGAGGACATGAATTTTCAAACAAAAAAAGATTTTTCAGTCAAGAAAAAAAAATTTAACCAAATTGTTGAATTTTTTAAACAAAAAGACGAATTTTCTAGCAAACAGAATTTTCAACCCGAAATTATAAATTTTTAAGAAAATGATTAATTTTTCAACCAAATAATAAAATTGGTAGCCAAAAATATAATAGTAGATGAAAAAACGAGAGAAGGAGTAAATGAGGGGAATAGGGAAAAGACTGTGAAGCCTGCGATAAATAAATTGGAATTTCGATTTATCTTTAATACGTTTAAGAGATGTGATAAAATACGTAGAATGGCGTATAAGGGAAAGGTATGTTAGTTGTGATTGTAGAAACAAAAATTTGGAAATCGAAAACAATATGCAAAAAAGTAGCGTATTTTAGGATTCTCTAATTAAGTATAACTAATTTCAAAGTTGATTGTTTGGTTTGTGGTGTTTGGATTGTTTGGCTTGGTTTTACATGTTAGCAAATTGCTTATTTAAAAAAATTGTTATTTTCATGAATAATACATTTTTTATTTTCGGTTTTTTTACCCTATAATTTTTTTTAGCTGACAATAAAAATTTTTTTCATTATCTGAGAACTTCGAACTGATAAAAATACATTAGAATTAAAAAATTAAAAGTCTAGGAAAAAAAGTAGGTTTTTTAAATATTTTGTAGATGTTTCAAATTATTTCTTTCTATCTTACTCAGTGACATACTGTGAACAACTCGGATAAAAATTCTTAAATTTTTTTTTGATGTATTTTTGTCAGTAGAAAGTGCTGAAGTGTTCGGAAAAACTTCTCTTTTTTACCTAAAATTGAACTACTGAATCGCGCCTAATATGTGTTTTTTATTCCTGCAACTAATTTGCGAACTGTGTTTACAGTTCCCTCAACAAAACCCACAGGCACCACCCCAGGGAATGCATCCTCCACAATATGTGCCACATCCAAATCAGCAAGTTCCGTATCACGGACAACCTGTACCTCAACAACAAGCACAGTATCCCCCACAGTATCAGCAACAGATACCTCAACAATATCAGCAGCAAATTCCAGCTCAAGTAAATCAACCTCAAGGACAAGCATCTCAACAAATTCCACCTCAAGGACAAATGCATCAACAGTATCCTCCTCAAGGACAAGTGCCTCAACAGTATCCTCCTCAAGGTCAAGTGCCTCAACAATATCCTCAAGGACAAGTGCCTCAACAATATCCTCAAGGTCAAGTGCCTCAGCAATATCCTCCTCAAGGTCAAGTACCTCAACAGTATCCTCCTCAAGGTCAAGTGCCTCAGCAATATCCTCCTCAAGGACAAGCGCCTCAACAATACCCACCTCAAGGACAAGCGCCACAACAATATCCACCTCAAGGACAAGCGCCACAATATCAACCTCAAGGACAAGCGCCACAATATCAAACTCAAGGACAGTTGCCTCAACAAACTCCACCAGCAGGACAAGCGCCTCAACAAACTCCGCCTCCAGCACAAGCGCCGCAACAAAATCCACCTCAAGGACAAGCGCCTCCACAAACTCCACCTCAAGGACAAGCGCCTCAACAAAATCCACCTGTGAACGTAGCAGCACCAAACAGTATTCCTCCTGTTGCGAATAAAGTTTGAAAATTTCTGGAAAAAGACTATCAGTTTTCAAACAACAATGCTCTTTTTACCTGATAATGTAGGAACTTTAATTGAAAAAGTCTCGGACTTTAATGTGGAGATTTCATGGTATTAATGATGAAACTGAAATTCTCAAACCTCTTTTTTAAGTTGAACATTTTTTATTTGTACAATATTGTCTCACTTAGATTGTTATACCTTGCCAGACTGCGATCCGACCCGAATCAAGGGCTGGCAACATCCGTCTTCAATACCCCTTTACGTTGTTTTTCATCGACAGTTATTAACAAATACAAGACTTCAAAAGCCGTTCATAAATTACGTAAGATTTCGAAGATTTTCAACCATCACTGTATGTAACATTTAATAAATAAAGGTGTAAGAAATTTCTAGACGATCCAGCAACGGGGAAACTTACATAATTATGAGCGGTTCCATATATCACAACAATAAACAGTTTATACGTACATGAAATGGTTTTTTTAAAGGCTAATTTAATTCCAAGAGAGGAAATGCGAATGAAAGGAATTGATTTTAAAAATTCTGGGCCCCTGCAACTTCGTGTCTCCTGCTTATTTCGATTTTCTAGAACTACATTTTCCCCAACCAGGCAAGTAATTAAAAACAATGGAAAACTTGATAAATGATTTTAAATTCCTGCGTTTCTCCCAGTCAATTTAAGGAGTTGAAAAGATTTGAATGGTTTTAAACTATTTTTAAAGATTTCAAGAGATTTTTGAGCATTTTGAAAGATTTCTGATTTGGAACAAGGAATTTTGAAAAAGAAATCTGAGTTGAAACAGCCGATAATTTTTTGTTTTGTTTTTGTAAATTCCCCTTTTTATACATCAAAATTAACAGATCTACTAATAGATTAAAGACCGCCATTTTCATCGATAAAAAACTATTTCACCATGCTAGTCGAGAACATAACATCAAAACTAAAAAATTAATAAAACAATATCTAATTCTTTGCTGTCAAAATTATAATTTTTTAAGAAATTCCCTGTTTCAAAATGACATAATTAAAATGCATTATAATTCATATATTCATATTAGTTAAAATATAAGTATTTTGCTGAAAATCCATCTTTGTTGTTGAAAATTAATTTTTTTTTGAATGAAAATTAAACTATTCCAGTCAAAGATTCATAATATAAATTGAAAACATATCTCCTTGGTCGACAGTTCAACTATTTTGTTCAATATGCGTTTTTTCGGGTTGAAAATATCCTTTGGTAGAAATTTTTTTTTTTTATCATTTCAAAATGCATCTGCTTGATTTTCTATAAATTTGGATCAGTATGTTTATTTAGTAATATTAAATCAGTAAAATTGACTAATTTATCAGTGAAAATAACTGATTCATAGATATAATTCAATCTCTGATTGAAATTGGTAACCATTTTACTGATTTAAATTTAAAGACTTGAAAATTAACATATTTTTGTTAAGGATTGAACTATTTTGATTAATCTTGTTGAATGAAAATGCATATTTTTAGCTTGAAAATTCAACAATTGTTTTGAATTTTTCTCTCTTTTGACTAAAAAATATTTCTTGGTTAAAAATTCAACTACTTGATTAAAAAAAAAAATTTTGGTTGAAGATTCATCATTTTAGTTGAAAGTTTACCTTTTTAGTTGATAATTAATTTTTTAACTGATTCTCAACTGTTTGATTGAAGATTCTTTTTTTTAAGTATCAACTATTACATTTTTCATTGAGATAGGATCTTTTTTGGTTGAAAATTCAACTACTTTGTTAGGAATCCATTTTTTGGTTGTAGACTCATCTATTTTGTTGAAATTTAACAATTTTGTTGAAAATTAATTTATTTTTTGTGAAAATCCATTTTTTCAACTGAAAATTCAACTATTCCATTTTTTCTTAAAAATTGATTTTTTTTATTTGTTAGTGGAAAATTCAACTACTTTGGTGTAAATTCATGTTTTTTTTTAAACTTGTCTCCTTTTGTAATGATTTGATAAGTAACAAATTAATTCTTTTCTTCAACCGACGATGATTAAGAATTTTAAATTAAATTTTTTTTTTTCAAAATTGACATTAGTTTCTATGATTCCTCTGCGATATTTTTTCTACTCTTCGAAATTATTCTTATCTCAGGTACAAATTTATATTAATTATTCTTTTTATTTTTAACTTTTTCTGTTTAATATTGCTAACTTGAAATATTATTGTATTTAGGTTTTTTTGAAACCTTTTGAAAAAGGTGCGCAATTGTACCGAAACGTACGTAAAGGACGGAGAAAGGAGATTTTTTAAATTAATAAATTCTGAGTTGAAAAGATGTTTTCGGCTCATTTCTAATTAATTTTTATGTGGACCGCAAGACATAAAAAATTTACAATTTAAAATTCTTGTCTTCTATGGTAGAAAATTTATCTTCGAGGTTGAAAATTCAACTTTGTGGTGAGAACTTCATCTATTTTGTTATAAATTCGTTTTTTTGTGCAAAATTATTTTTTTAATTGAAAATTTAACTATTCCATTTTTGGGTTGAATATTTTTTAGTTTGATAAATTCACCTGTTGAGTTGAAGATTCTTTTTCCGTTAAAGTATCAACAAATTCATTTTTTTGGGTTTAAGATTCATCTATTTAGTTGAAAATGTAACAATGTTGTTGAATTTTTGTTGTTGTTGAAAATTGAAGTACTTTGTTGGAAATTATTTTTTTTTTTCAATTAATTTTTTCAACTGAAAATTTAACTATTCCATTTTTGATGGAATATTGATATTTTTTTAGTTGATGATTCAAGTATTTGGTTAAAGATTCATAATTTTAGTTGAATATTGATTACTTTCGTTGAATAATGAAGTGTTTTGTTGAAAAGCTTTTTCTTTGTTGAAAAATAGATTTTTTTATCTGAAAATTAACTATTCAATTTATTATTTAAAATTATCCTTTTTTAGTGGGAAATTCAACTATTTGGTTAAAAATTCATATTTTTAAGTAGGAAATTAATATACTTTGTTAAGAATTTTTTTTAGTTGAAAATTATTGTTTTTAACTTAAAATTCAACTATTCCAGGTTTGCATTTGAAAATTAATCTTCTTAGTTGAAAATTCATCTTTTTTGTTGAGAATTAATTTTCTTGATTTAAAATTCAACTATTTTATTAAAAATTCATCTATATTGTTGAAAATGCAATATTTTTACTTGAAATGTTAGGCATTTAAAGCGTTTTCCCAAATTCAACATTATAATTTTTTACTAAAATTTCCGCGGCAACTTAGAATGATAATTCTTTTTCGAAAATCGTCTTTTTCAAGACAGGATCATTGCAATGCTTGACATGAATTTTGTTTTATTTCTTTTAGCAAATAAATAAAAGGAATGAAACATAATTTACATCAAGAATTGCATTAATCCTGTCTTGGAACAGACGATTTTTTAAAAATAATTATCATATATAATATTCTTTACTAAAATTTCATGTGTCAAAGCAAAAATTATCATTCTTGACGTGAATTTTCTTTTATTTATTTCCTGTTTTAAATTAAAAATGTAAATCTTTCAGAAAATTCCCCTGTCTCAAAGTGAAAATTATATTTTTTACTGAAAGTTTCTGTCCTAAACTGAAAATTATAATTCTGTATGGGAATTCCCTGTCCTCATTGACAAAATTATATTTTTTTACTGAAATTCCATGTCTCAAAATTTTCTGTCCCAGAGTAGAAATTATAATTCTTCACGAAAATTCCCTGTTACAACTTCAAAATTACATTTCGTTACTGAAAATCTATGCCTTTTTTTAAATCAGAATGATTGTAGTTCTTGACGTGAATTTTGTTTTTGTTTCTTTTATTTATTCCCTATGTTAACTAAAAAATATAAATTTTGTCAGAAAATCTCTTGTCTCTAAGTCAAAATTATGTTTTTCTTTTACCAAACACTCAAAATTATAAATCTTTAACTAAATTTACGGAAATTTCGTGACCCCAACTCAAAATCTCAACTTAGAATTATCATTTTTTGTGAAAAGTTCCTGTTCCAAGTCAGAATTATAATTTTTTCCGAAATATGTCTACTCCAATCGGGAATTACGATTTTTCGCAAATTTTCTGTTCCAACTCAGAATATATTCATAAAGCTTAAATTTAAGATGCTTTTTTAAAAATTATAACACAAGATTTTTACAATTTTACACATCAGTTATTTAAATTTCCTCCAAAGTTTCGATATTCTGAAGCGTTGGTCCCAAGAATTGAGCTGACGAGGGTTCTAGGAAAGAAGAAAACACCAAGACAGAAAGATTGCAATTTATTTTTCATATTTATTATTATTGCATACTGTTTATGTTAGTATATTACTTAGGTATACGTGCCAAGTAGCAACTTAAATTATGATTGCGTGATTCTGTTTGTTTGTAGGTAGTTTTGTAGGTAATTACTCCATTATATATAGGGTGTATTTATAGGTATAGTATATTTTGTTTAGAACTAGAGTCGGTATAATAAATAAAAGAATCAACGGGTGGCGGTTTGCTCTCTTGACTACATCGTAACTGGATCCTCGCATCGATGCTAATTAAAAAAAAAAAGACATTTATCGTATGTGTCGCGTCTCGAGACACGCGCAATCGGTACGCTCAATTAAATAACAAATTGGACTATCTACTCAAGTCTGAAAGAGGACTCTCCTTATCGAAGAACGAAAACCTAAACTTACAATTAACAAAAAAAAAAAAAAAGTACAAAGTATCTCTGCGCAGCTTGGGTATCCCTGCGCAGCTTAGACTCATTACATTCATCGTAACGATATTCTAAATTCCAAGACACCAGCCGCGTGTTTTTATTTTCTTAAAAAAAAGGATCTCCTTTTTTTGGCATTACATATACAGTTATTCACAGCCGGGCGGGTGTCTCGATTTCCCTTTTTCGGCATTTCGCAGCACGCAAAAAAAATTAATCACGCTGCTGGGCAGGAATTAATTTTTTTTGCGCGAAACACCACGTCAGAAAGGGCCACCAAATAAATAATAGTAACAGAAGACGGCAAACAATGAGATAAAATAATAAATATGTTACACGTGCGCCAACACAACGAACAATGCCGTACATTCTCTCTATTTACAATAATAATATATGATGAATAAACGTAAGGTGCGAGTCGCGCGCTCTGTGCGTTCGTTATTTCGTATTTCATTTGAGAAGCTCTGTTTATTAATGTACAATTTTCCGCCCTTTTTATTCTTCTTGCGATAAAGATTGTAGCTTTCTTTCTTTTTTCTTTCTTTCCTTACACGTTCGTTTTGAGACTACAGAAAAAATTCAAGATTCGCTCGCTATATCAAAAAAGAAACAGACACTGAATTTGTTCGAAATTTTGTCTTGACTTCAATCTCACTACAATTAACTAAATACTACCTAGAAAAGGAACGAGTTTACACGATAATCCTTGCATGACTTTTTTTTTGAAATAAAAAAATTGTCCAATTTACGCACCCAGCTACCTTTTCGTCAATATAATATATCAATTTATATAATATATATACTTCAATATATATTTTTTCCGTATCTTCTATATCAATAATAGCGCATTAGATACTTTTTTGTTCACTTACTTTTTAGGTATGTAATATATAGGTGTTTGTTTTTTCCTCTCTATATCAAAAAACGTGGAAACGAAATCCTCAAATCCGCTCCACTCTTATTTAATTATTCTTCCTCTGCTTTGTTCGAAATTAAAAGTACCTCAAAAGACATGCCATTCAGGGTATGTGTGGAATCCAAAACAGAAATTTTGTCGGACGACGCGCACGAAACACTCGAATTTCGAATTTCGCGCGCGACTTTTTACTTTCAGTCATTCGATACATACACGCAATTTTTGCTCACTCGTTTCCGAACTATTTGGTAATAAAAAAATAATTTTGGTACTTTTCGAACTCTTGAAAACAAGATTTATTTATTTATTTTTTTTTCATTATAAAACTCTGAATTTCATACCAGGAACGAGAAAATACTTTTAACATGACAAAGGCCGCAACGAGTGAGCAAAGCTTTTGCACCTCCGCATTTAACACGAAAATTTTGAATGCTTTCTTTCACTTACAAGTCACGATCTACGGGACTCTTTTTAAAAATTTTTTTCATTTGGAAGGCACTTTCTACTTTTTTTCATTTCTTTATACAATATTTAATTTTAATCCTCATCTCGCGCAAAGTTCTTTCGCTATTAGTCCTACACTTTTTTTTCTCGTAAATCACTCCATAGTTTTGACGCGCACAAAATTTATCTTTCGCCCTTTTTTGAACACATTGTGCCTAAATCGTAAAATACCTTCAGCCAAGATCTGTAGTCTTAATCGATTGGAAATTAAAAATAGATTAGTAATAGGTACGCTATACGTTTCAAAAACGCCAAATACAGTCCTAGAATCTCACTTTTTATTCTTTTTACAAAGTCACGGCAAGTTCTGCATCTGACGAAACTTGCCCGTGAAATTTTGTCTATCGCTCTCTTATCGTTCGCCCTTCTTTCATTCGCTCACATTTGATCATCTTTATTTTTGTCGCGCAAAAACATTTTTATCAAGAATATCTTTTTCCATTCCCGCTGTGACGAAACCGTCGATAACGAACGAAATATCAATCTCATATTGCAGCGCTCGAGTCGAAGCGACAAACGCTTCGCACTTTCCTTTTTCCCCTTTTCCTTTCTTCCCTTTTTCACTTCTTTTTCGTCTTTTTCGTCTTTCCCGACGACGCTCGCGAAGGCCACTTCGAATTTTTTTTTCCTCATTAAACGTACAAGAGCTCCGGAATCAGAGACCGATATTTTATTAATTTTTAATTTCAAAAGGAAAAGAAGAACATTCTGAATTTATCAAATAAAAATGTCTTTTTCCCCGAAAATCTCTCTAAATTATACAAAAAACGCCGCCGTCGCTGTTTCAGGAATCGATAATGTTTTTAGAAAAGATAATACAATATTACACTCAATATACTGATCTAACCAAAAACATCGACCCATATTTTTAAAAGTATGTGTTTGGAAAAGATAGTAACTAGATATACTTTAATAATATATTAAACATATACTGAACCAAAAACGTAGACCAAAATTGTGTAAAGTATGTTTTTGGAAAAGATTAAATTTTACGGAATTTCAACGGATTCCAAAGTATTTCAAACGATTTTACCAGATTTTAAACGAATTTGAGAGTTTTGAAAGAATTTCTAAAGATTTCAAAGCTTTTTACACAATTAGAGAATTTTTTAATGGATATAACTTTTAAAGCATTTTCAGGAATCGATAATATTTTTAGAAAAGATAGTACATCTTGTACTAAATATACTACCCAAATCAAAAAACATAGACCCAAATTTTGTAAAGTATGTTATTGGAAAAGATAGATTTTACAGAATTTTAAGCGATTTTTAGAGACTTCAAAGAATTTTTAGGAAGTTCTAAAGGTTTTGAAAGGATTCCAAGTATTTCAAATGATTTAAAACAAATTTAAGAATTTTGAAAGAATTTTATGAAATTCCTGCGGATTTGAAAGGATCTTGAGAGATTTCGAAGAATTATCATATATTTCAAAACATTTCGAAGGTTTTTACGTAATTAAAAAAAATAATGCATAAAACTTTAAAAGCATTTTCAGGAATGTACTAAATATACTGACATAACCAAAAACATGAACCTACATTTTTTGGAATATGTTTTGGTCAAAGATAATTAGAATAACCTTTTATTTTATATTTAAAAACTCGGCAATTTAAAAATTAGTAGTAACTAAATATTTTTACACTCTACTCAAAAAACATATACCCAAATTTTGTAAAGTATGTTTTTGGAAAAGATAGATTTTACGGAATTTCAAGCGATTTTTAAAAACTTTAAAGGATTTTAAGAAATTCTAAAGTATTTGAATGGATTCCAAAGTATTCCAAACGATTTTACCGAATTTTAAATAAATTTGAAAGTTTTCATGGATTTCCAAATATTTCAAACATTTATACAGTATTATAGATGACTTTAAAGGATCTTAAGAGATTTCGAAGGATATCATATATTTCAAAAAATTTCAAAGGTTTTTACGTAATTAAAAAAAAATTAATGCATACAACTTTAAAAGCATTTTGAGGAATCGAGAATGTTTTTAGAAAAGATAAGACAATATTGTACTGAATATACTGACCTAACCAAAAACAAAGACACAAATTATTAGGAATATGTTTTTGTCAAACGATAATTAGAATAATCTTTTATTTTATATTTAAAAATTTGGCAATTTACAAATTAGCAGTAACTAAATATACTACCCTAGTCAAAAAACAAACCCAAATTTAGTAAACATGTTTTTGGAAAAGATAGTATTTAACTACTATCCTAATCAAAAACATGAGCCCAAATTTTTCTACCTGAAACGGGCGTTAGCGCGCGCTTCCTCCTCTGTATATATAAATTGATAATGACATTAAAAATGAATTAATTTAAATAGAATTTTTCTGAAAATTATTAAGAAATCAGTGGACAAAGGCCGCATGTGTTCGCGTGTCATTTCCAGACGATCGAAGATCCTTGGAAGGGGAATACAGACTGGATTGAATGATTGGCGATGTAAAAAATTTTGAAAAATAGCACGATCTTTCGAAAAAAAGCATATCGTCTCACGCTCTCTTTCACAGTCTCGCAGAATCTGTCATACATTTTTCAAAAAGCACAAGTTTGAAACATTCTCCCGTGCAGATTCACACATTATCATTTTTGTCTTAAATTTGTTTCTTTCTATTCCCTAAATCTTAGAATTTTTATACTTGGCATACCCCAAATATGGCAGGAAGGCAATTATTACACTTAATAACGTACAGCGATCAATCTCGCCGCTATCGCCTCGCTGAGTCCCTCGTTACATTTTTTCTGTCGTCCAATTGTCTCTCCGTTGATAGATAATTGGTAATTTTGTACATATTTGCGAACGGCGTCGTGCTCTTTCTTTTTTCCTTTTACTTTTCACTTTTTTAAGTATTGGCAGCGGTAGCAGCAGTGATTCCTGACGCTGATCAACGTTACCATTTTTTTGAGGCTGCAACATCAGGATCATGATGAATTAACATTATTTTTCTCATGCTGCAGCGTCAGGATCATGATCAGCGTCATCATTTCATCTGTGGATTGCTCTTTGGGAATCGATCGTTACACCATAATCATTCACGTGAATAATGAAAGAGTAGTCCACTCCCATTCCATCCTATTTTCTCTGAACCTTTCTAGAAAGTTACACGTGCCGATGGCGCATGCGCAAAGCGCGTACGCACACGCGCGCGCGCACGTCCATCGTTTGTTGACTAGAAAATGCTGGCCTTTGTAAAAACTTTTTAACGGTCGCTCTCGCAAAACTGCGTTTCAGAAGCTTCAGAGTACGTTACGCACGTTCAGAAGTTTCCTTAAAGCAAAGCATAAACTAGAAAAAACCAGCTATCTTCTTTTAAATCCAAATCTCCTGATTTAAAAGTTGAGTAAAAAATACTCTCGCAATATACATATCTTATTACAGAAATGCTTTAATTGAATAGCTGGTTTATTTCTACCTAAGATATATTTTGTTCTGTTTGAGTCCTTCAAAAAGGATTTAGAATTGTACTAATTGTACTTATTTGATCTAAAATGGAACTAACAATAATAAGATAACATTCAGTGAAGCTAGCCACTAAAATAAATATTTATCCTATCAGTTTTAAAAATGTTAAGATATTCGTATACCTTTTTAATAAACGCATCACAAAATGCTAAATTCCATAGATGACTTTAAAATAAGTCTTCAATAATATACAAACTATTCTATACGAATATTAATTAGTTTACAATTCGCAATCTATTTTCACTTGTCACTACAGTCTTGCACAGAGATGTAAGTCAAATACTTGATTCAGTAAAGCTATTTTTCAAAGAAAAAAATCGTATTTTACAAATTTTGATTCATGCACTTCTAGCTAGGAACAGAAAACTCGAATAATTCAACTTACATCCCTTCTTTTCGAAGGACCCTGTCTTAAAAATGCCGCTTCTTCACGAATGTAAAAACTAACGCGAGTATTCTATAATACAGGAAGACTTTCAAAATATCTGAACAAAATGTTTATTCGTGACGACGATTTGCAGTTCGTCATTCTCTTGAATTTGGCACGTGTCACTCTGAAGAAAGGATCCAAATATTTACCGTGACATCGACAATTGGAGAGGCTTGTCACTCTAGATTAAAAACTTACGAGATATGAAATTTGTCAAGATTTATAGAGTCCGGAAACCTCAAAGAAGTATCGCTTTTGCTGTTTTTTTGTTATTGTTCTTTTATGCACGATTACAATTTTAATTTATAATTCTCTGAAATAATAATAGATATATTTATCGGCACATTTTCAAGGCTCTCGATATCTCTAAATTTATTTGATACATGTACATGGAAAGAAAATTTTCAAGTGTGGAATGTCTTCCGATTAGGGATGTACGATCTCGATTCGATTTTTTATGAATCGATTCCTCTAAACTGTAGTAATCGAATAAATCGATTAATTTATTTCAAACCTTATAAACCATTCATTTTTTCTGATCTCTTTAAATGATTTCAAGAAATTCTTTAGAATTTGAAGATATTCTCAAGTATTTCAATGAATCTTGTAGTATTTTAAGCAAATTGTACACACATTTTAAGCAAATTGTACACGGAGAGGTCGGAAGATGTGCATCCCTAATTAGACTGCAACTTCATGTGCGTATTTTTTCTTTCGATCCAATACGCACCTAATGGATTTTGATATACTTTCACCTTGTGAAGCCCCAGTCGAATCGGCGATGCACATCTCGTGACTTCTCCTTGTTAGAGATTTTGAAGGATCTCAAGAAATCTCTAAGGATTTGGAAGGATTTCGATAAATTTGGATAATTTTTTCAAGCGATATCGTCAAATTTTCAAGATGCATTAAAATTACCCAGATAACAATCGTGCGAGGCACGCGGTGCGTGTAGGGTGTGGTGCATATGCGTCGCATTTTGTGAGAGACACGTACGTGCGACGCATATGCCTCGCATTTTGTGATAGGCATCTAATTATACACGAAATGTTAAGGTTAAACCCATTTTTTGACAGTAATAATGTAAATTATTAATATTGTAGAAATAATATAGATGGCGCATCACTGTATTTCAGATGCCAAATATGTGAGATTGATTAATCGGAAAAAATGAATCGCTAATTTTGGGAATCGATTTCGTTTTTTCGAGAATCGCTCATCCCTAGTTCCGATTAAAATGAAAGTTAAAAATCAAGAGTGAGGATGGCCTATGGTAAGATGCATCCTGAAAAAGCGTTTTGCTCGTGCTGGCTTTAAAATTGGCCCAGTAGGCTTCTAGTTGCTCAGTATCACTTATATATGAGTAGACGACGAGGCGTCGGTCAGCCGTGAATCGTCTCTTGCGAACACTTACAAACTATTATACATTTGGCATTAACGTATAGTATCGTATATGCGTAGGTATAAATAACGTAGTATGTACTTGCTCTTGCCTCGCACGTCCGCGACAACGAGCGACGAGTCTACATTTATATGCGTATTTAATGCGTCCATCGACACGACACGACACGATTATCTAGAGTGGAAAGTGGCGCAGCGCTCTAAGGCGGCATGCGGCCGGGTCTCTACCATTCACTAAAAGTAAAAGAACGATACGTGGGGCGAGAGAACGAACGATTTTCTAGCTTATCATCGGACTCGGGACACGAACTTTTGGTTTTGGGCAACAAGTGCTGGCGACCCACCATGAGTTCTGGCGACGCCCGATGAGTCCTAGCGACGCGACGAGAAGAACCGGGACTAACGTACAAGTCATCATATCCTAAAGCTACATTTCGTCTTCTTTTGATTGTTAGCCTCGCCTTGTAGACGCTGTCCTTGTACACGTAAAACGTAAATAATACCCTCTTCTTCTTAACATCATTATCTTACTTATATGTATAAGCACTCGTATGTATATATGTATAGAAAGATGCGCCAAGGATCCTAGACAAGGGGCCTGATCCTATTCCTCGATCCTGGTCTCATTCTCCACGAGATTCGGAAGCGCGCGAATGACTTGAGTAACCGTATTCCTCAGATCGTTGCTGCGACCTTCTCTCCGTCCTACCTATATTTTGATAGCTTACTCGCAGCGAGAGTCCGTGAGTGGCTCAAGTTTCACCGCGATTTTGTCCTTTTCCTTCATGTGAGGACTTTTGACAAGGTCGGCTATGTCCTCCTGGAAGAGATTCTCCGGCCGAGGACTGACGAAGCTCCGGGCCGGTTTGTAGGTCATTCCACTGACACCTATGCCGACTTCAACACTACTGGGTATGTGTCCTGGATCCATTAGGGGCCCAAGTGGACTCGCGAGGGGACTTTCTAATGGACTCTCGGGTGGTCCAGATCCTGGACTCGCTAGCCCTAGGTTCAGGGGTGAATTGCCGTTGTTATTATTGCTGTTGCCTCCGGGGCCACTTGTGTTGTTGTTATTGTGGTGCTGGCTCGCCTGCTGCATCGCCGCCTGAAGATTCGACGAGAGACTTGTCGAGAGATTCGTCGCAAGCATGTCGTGCTGCTGGGAATGCGCCGCTGCCACCATACTGCACATCTGGTGCCTCAGACCTAAACAGAGAGCAAAATATTCAAATATCTCCAATTTTAGACAAGTTGCAATTTTTCGTTTGATACATTTCTTCAAACATGTCTTTCGGAGCACGAAATATTCACAGGACTTGTGAGGACCTATTCCTTTTTAGCTTATTTGTTGTAAGGGATGCAAAGATACGAGTCTTCCCGGAACTGAAAAAGGCTACAGGGTTAGAGGAGTTTACAAAATATTTTCTTCTTTTTCCACAAATAAGTTAAATCTGAAGTGATGAGGATTCACGCGTCAAATTCAAGTGTCCTCACAAGTCCTGTGAATTTTTTGTGTTGAGTTCCACCGGACTTAAGCAAGTTGTTGAGTAAAGAAGCGTCAGGGATCAGAGGCAAGAGAAATTCATCTCTAATTTAACATAACTTTGAACTTTTCGTTTTGATGCCTTTCTTTAAAACAAACGTCTTTCAAATTCGAAACCAGATACTGAAAATCGTTCTTAACTTTAATATTTAAACTCTTGACTTGAAAAAAATATTCCAATCATTTTAGGTATATTGTTGAGTACTTTCAAGCAGAATAAAGAATTCAAAAAAAGAAAAAATACCTTCAATGCTTGATAACAAAATATACAAAACTGCAATAAAAAACAAATATTTGAATGCAATTGAAAGCATCGTGCAAGCAAAGCTCCCAATATACAAAAGATTTGCAACTCTTGTATGCACATGAAGCAGGAATTGATTGTGGCGAGAAAAAAAGTAGAATAAAGTAAACAACATTGAATAATAATTGTAGATCTAGGATAATTACATTTAAAACATGCCCAGACAAAAATGATGAAAATTAAACCAAATTACATTCATAAAATAAATAAATTAAAGGAAGTAAAGTAAATATCAGCGATAATAATTGTTTTTAATATATGACTCTTTTGTTAAAATATGTACCTTGAATGTCAAACATGTGGTTGCCTTCAAACGATAGTTTCACTTTCTCCTTAGGACTTCGTCTTCTATAATTCTCTGTTGTGGAAATAAAGACAATTTTAATAATTTCAACCACTTCTCACTCAATTTAATTATTGCTACGTGTGAACACATGAGTTGTCATTTAAAGCTATGTGGCTTTGATTTTTATAATTTTAATTATTTTATTATTTTTATTTTCCCTTCCGAACAATACCCATCGACAAGGTTGATTAAAAACATTCAATAAAGAAAACTCGAATGATATCTCAAAAACTAATTTCCAAAATACAGTTTCGTCAAAATAAGATCCAGCACTGATCACAGTTAAAGTCACATCTCCCTACGTAATAAAAAAGCTGGACATGAATTTAACTTGCTGTCACTCTCAACATAATAAAGTATCTAAAAGAGTGAATAAAAGTACTTGGAACTCATATTTGATATGAAATATATCATAAAAATGTGCAGAAAAACTTGCCTTGTGCGACCGCTGCAACTGCAGCTGCTGCAGCTGCACCGGGACTGACTGCACCTTCAGGTCCATTGCAGGCAGCGTAATTTGCCAAGCTAGGGTACATCGTGGTTGGTTCGTCTTTGACGATGTGAGGCGAGTGTCCATCACGAAAAACGACTGCCCGAATCACTCCACGTATATGTTCATCAGGCCAGACTCCTAGCAAAATCCTCTGAGGTCTCCCTCTACCCTTTGGTCGAAGATCTGCACAATTTGATTAAAATTATTACAATTTTGAAGTGGAAATTTCATTCTTGACGCGTCCTTCTCTCGTTTTAAATCACTAGAGTTCCAAAACGGGATGGGAGTTGGACAGCAATGGTATGGAGGTTGGATGGGATTTGAATATTTTCAATTGAATTTTAGTGCTAAATAGTTTATAGTTTATAGATTATGGAAGCCCACAGAGCTACAAAGAGGTATCAACAGATGAACTGATCAAGTGATCAACTGGCACATCAGGGCCGATAGGCGAGGATCATCGCGTTAAAGATAGTTGAGGCTGTTAACACGGTATAAAAACGAACACGATAACGTTCAATGAACAATAAAATAACGAATTAAAGCGACCTGCGTAAACACAATGGCTGACAAATCAAATCGACTAACCGCAAAAGAGAACGAGCCCTAATACTCGAAACGTATGAGTCGTGGCTCGATGTAATAGCGTCTTTTACGAGCGTAACTAAATCTACCGCAGGACCTCGAATGACCCCCTCGCTCTCTGAAATCTAAATGTCATGGCACGCGTTTTTACACTAGAAGCGATATCATCATTTTTTAATTTATTCCGTTAAGTTAAGTATAATTTAAAAAAACAAAACAGAAATTTGCTAAATGGAAAAGCAAAACTTGTAAAGACTTTTAATACCATATTTCGGCTGTTCCAAAGTTATTATTTATGAGTTTTTCTGATTATCGTAAGTATGTATATTGCATCAATAATGCTTTAAGTCAAAGTTTATTAAATAACATTGTTTTCTTTATTGCGGTTTCTTTGCACTCGAGTACTAGTGCAGGTGGCAACTACAAAGGTATGTTATTAAATTATTCTTATTATTCTTATAAATGTTTAAAAAAATCCGAATCGACTTGAATGATGCAAGAGTGGTACCTGTATATTATATTTTACATTCTATACAATATTATTTTATTATTGCCAGCAAAAATAAGGATATTCTTGAGAGACACAAGACAGGTAAAAATGATTGCTTATTCCCAGTTGTAACTCATAATTATAGTAGAGACTATATTTTTATTCTTGACTATTATCGTAATTATTTTTATTGTTATTATTATTTATTGTATACCGCTAGGTTTCTGCTGCGAGTAGGGTCATTGATCTAGGAAATATTTGTCAGGCGAGGAAAGGAAGTGCCTGTCGGACCTGATATGACGTCAAATCGTACTGAAAATGGCAACTAACACTCACCGGCCCCGCCGTCGGCGCTAGGCCCCAGCATATTGTGCACTCGGTTTGCATAGAGAACGAAGGTGGGATATGGGATGTCGTATTTTCTGAAAAAGATAAAAAAAAACATGTATTATATTAAAATGACATTTTCACAAATATAGATAACAGGAGACCTCCAAAGTCTAAACGCCTAACTAAACTCTGAAGATATATACCGTTAATAATTATATTTGATATCTTGTACAGCCACCTTCAAATGCACACCGGACAATTGCCATTTTGTACTTTACACAACAAATGTGAACAGTCCTTTTACATATCATCTTCCGCCAGTAGTACATAGCTTGAGATCAAGCATAAAATACGATTGTCAAAAGGTTCAATAAATTAATTGATTTTAGTAGTCAAAAGTAAAATTTTTGACAATATAGAAACATTTTGTCTTCAAAAATGTTGAGAGCATTTTGTGATCAATGATATCAACAGTCCGACTATTGACAACGGCGAGAAGTGTTTTTTTAAACTATTGATAGCATTCACAATTTATCTGGTGAACAGTTTCAACATTCACATTGAAAATCTAAAGCCAAAAGTATTGACGGCAAATATGAAAAATAACAGTGTACACTAAAACTTTTGACATCATTTTAAACCAAATTTTAAGTTAAAATAAGTTGTAGTTCATTTACAGAGAATACTACTACTTCAGAGAATATTTATAAGCAAGAAAAATGCTTTATTTGGTTTTTTTGTTACCGATATTTCGTTCTACTCCACTTTGCTCAATATTATTTCACATGGTACTGCTGACAACGTGACGTATTAGATGAGGTCAGAATTATTTATCTAACCACGGTGAAACTTTTGCCGAAATACGTTCAATGATATTCAGAAAAAGTGGTTGTTAGAGGACCAAATCGTAATTATGAGAAAGATAAAATGTTACTTTTAACGATATTTCGAAAAACTGGTTGTTAGAAGACCAAATCGTACTTATGAGAAAGATAAAATGTTACTTTTAACGATTTTTCGAAAAAGCCAGCGGGCGATGTTTGTATATACCTAAGTAGGCAGATGGACAGCGAGCATTTTCCGGGAAACAAAACATAATCTTGAGATTCACCTTTTATGATCCATTTTCTCGATCTCAATTGGATGCACGGAAAAGTGGCTGTTAGAAGACTAAATCGTAATTCGACTGTCCCGAAGAAAATTTTCTTGAAAAAAAGTTCAAAATATAGATTGTATCAACTATATTATTCTGCGCTAGAGTGTCGTATCTCTATTTACGAATACATAGTGATACGACACTTTACTAAAGTAGAATATAGTTGATATACTTCGGAAAATTTCAATTGTGTGGTGCGGATTTGATGCATCATCTTTCTAATCACGTTTCTAATCTCCGACATGTTGTGTAATTTACATTTGAAGGGTGGCAGTACAGAATTAGATAATCAACCTGGGAATTTTTTAGGGATTCGAAAAAGCATTCTATAAAATCGGAATCACTATCTAAAGATAAAACAAAGGCCCCTCCTAAGCTGAAGTGTTGCTAAAAATGGATGTGGAAGTTGACAATCTCAAAGTAGCACTAACCTAAAATTCGTGAGGTTGGCCAATTTCGAGAAAATCTATTCAGAATTTTAAGATTAATATTTCATGGGGTTTCAAACTCGGCTTTGGATAGCGATTAAGAATCGAATTTTCAATAATTGCAAGAACAGAAACATGCTTAGCCAAGTTTGGTATAAGTAATTATATTTGATGTTCTTATTTGTCTGTGGTCTTATATCAAGATTTAAATATTAGAGAGGAATTCGTTCACAATTTGAGAATAAAATGAATATTGAAATATTGATATAAGACTATCCATCAAATATGAGATATGCCGTTAATATTGTACGCTATACGAGGTCAGAAACTCAGAACGCACCTGGCAGCTTGACTAAGTGACAGTCCTTCCTTGAGTACGCTGAAGATCGCCTCCGCCATGGTTTCTGGTCTCCAGGACTTGAGTGGTCCCCTTTCTCGGAAGCGAAGGTTGTGCACCAGGCTCTGATTGGTGTTCCAGCACTTTTGCCACATCGACTGCAGCTGGTACTGGTAGCTGTCTGCTGTTACGTCCCCCCATGGAAAAGAAAGGGAGAAGACCATTAGCACATGAACATCCGTACAAAAACATTATTACAATATAATCTTGAAAATCAAAATACATACGTACGTTTATAAATGTCAAGTAAAATTTAAGGAACCTCGATTCTACGGCTATATTTTCAGATTCCTTTTTACATTCTCATTTTTCTTCGCCAGTACAATTAATTATATTCTTGGACAAAAGAAAGAATTCGAAGCTCGTACCATAATAAAACCTATTAAGTACTATTGGGTCTCAAACAAAACTAGCGAGGATTATTTTTTATCAGTGGGCAATTATTGTCAGTCGAATTAAGTGCAATTATATCTACTTTAATACTGATATAAATATTTGTGAATAAATAAGTAGATATCACGTTTTTTTACTATATAGTGGTGGTACCTTGGAGTGAAGGTCGTCTAAAAACAAAAAGAAAATGTAGGTACATTCTAAATACGAAGGACAAACCAATTATAGAAAGCACTTTGGGTACGGTCATACAATGACAATCAAATTATAATAATAAAAGAAACTCGTACGTGTAAAAAGTCCTCATATTCTATTACAAGCGTTAGATTCCATTTGAAAGGATCTCGCGAAACAAAAGGAATTCATATAGGAAAAGAATAGTTTGGGCATGTAAATAATATAACAAATTGAAGAATCGCCAATGGGTTGAATAATGAAAAATAGTTTCCAAACTAACCAGGAACTACATAATATCAGCTTGAGACTTAAAAAAAACTTGCCTCTTTACTAATATTTCTCTTGGGTAAAAAATAAAGAGAAATACAAATTGAAAAATATATTTGTACAATATTTTTTTAATTTATAAAGGAGGTTGGACATTTATAGTGAGCACCAAGTACGCAGCATGATGGCCTCGATCCGGAACGATTATTTAACAGTTAAGTTATTGAGTCTAATTAGGGCTCCTCCAATTTAATGATTAATACAATTAATTGGAAAACACGTGTACAGAAGCGCTCTGTCGTTTGTGTTCTATACGAGACCATCACTAGCATTAGACGAGTAGAGGCTAATTAACTAATTGCGCTCTGAAAAATAATTATTTCGTCTCACAGGCGATACACATAAAAATGCGGACTTTCGCCGAATCAAAAGTCGATTAACTCTTATCTTGAGGCGATAATTGCTCATTTAATTTGTATTTATATTGTATCTTTAAAAAAATTCCGCGATCAGTTTTTTTATCCAGCGATTTCATCACACTCTCGAGATCAAAATATCTCTTTTAAATAACCACACATTTTCTCTCGCACTCATTCTCTTACTCGTAAATTTATAAATAGACAAGTATTTTTTCTTCCAAAATAATGTGTTCTTTGAAGAAGGATTTAATTTTAATTTACAATATTGAATATTATAAATGAAAAAATCATCGCTATAATCATCTAATACAAATCTGGAATTTACTATTTATTCATTTTTTAGAATGAAAGAGCATCAAATTCTTAACAAACATACGATGCGATTTTTTAATTTTGTTAATTTGCAACCTATTTTTTTTAACGAAGTAACGTAAAAGTGTATATTTAAGATTTCTTTCCATGAAAAAATAATGAAAATTTTCTCTTTATTCAACAATATTTAGTTCGAGCGCGGATATAAAATGACCATAGTCGAATATTTGGCAAGAGAAAGTAAAGTTTTTTCTGAGACTGTGTTTGTTTACAAAATGTTTTTATATCAATAAAAATGTACAATAAACAAATCATTTGCCTTTTGTGCATGCTCAGGTTGTAATTTAATTTAATTGCTAATATATTTAATTGCTAATATATCTAATTGTGAAGGTGAAGAACTAAGAAATTTTTGTTTCAAGTGTACTCTTCTTGTAAATTTGTTTTTTTATAAATAGGCTAAAAATTAAACAAAAAGAAAATATCGTTTCGTACATTTATTAATAATTTAAATTATTCTCAATTTGCTCCACTGCACTGTGCACCAGTGTCGCAAATATTTTTTAACAATCGCAACGATACTAAATACGAAGTAACTAGACGTAAATATACGTCAAAATACAAACAATAGAAGAGTAACAATTTTTAATTTGATTATTCTAATTTCTCAGTATTTTAAGTTATCACTTGACAAATTTAACAGCCGCAGGGAATGTATTAAGCAACTCAAGTAAATTTTGGAAAACTTAAATTTAGTAAACGTTGAAGATAAAAAATGAAAGGCAAAATCGATGTACAGTGAATTTTATAAATAGTCAATATGAATGAAAATGAAGAAAGAAATTTATGAATAAAGATAATTTTTAAATTGCTTTCTATCGTTATAACTTATAACCTAAATTTAATATTGCTCGAGTCTCTAATTGTAATCTGAATCTCATGTGAGTAATCTTATAAGGCCGAAGATATTTCCGTTGGTCCTATTATTACAGTATGATTGTACGGAGAGAGATAATTAAAAAAAAATTAATTTTAATTTAATAAAAATTGAAAAAAAAATTTAATTGAAATACTATATAATTTAGCAGCTCTCACTTTCAATATACATATTGGATTAATTTTGTCATGTAGGATTCAAAATGTAAAATCAAACAGACGTTATTCGTTACAGCTTTATTGATAATCAATTTGGTTAATGAGAAAATGAGTTTTAATTAAATTTTTGTTTTAAATTAAAATTAATTTTAATTTAATAAAAAATGTATTTCATCCCGCCCCTGACCGAAAGGAATGATATTGCTCTACTTAATATCAAATTAGCGACGAAGAGCCTGCGCGCAAGTATATGTACAATCGTGGGCTTCGTCGAACTGAACAATGGTATGAGGTGGAATGAAATGGAATGAAATGGAATGGAATATACGGGCAGGAACGGCTCGTTTCATAAATATTACTCGATGGAATGGAAGACGATTGAATAGAAGGCACTAACTATTAATCTAACAGGGCTCTCGAGATTCGTGATGCGCTCTCCAGTCTAAGAAAGGACATGATCGGATCTAAAATTTAAGCAATTAAATTAATTTAATTTAATTAAAATTTAATTAATTTAAATTAATTTAATTTAATTAAATTCTTGACTCAATTTATAATTTCCTCTCTCTCTATGATTAGCGTTATTATAGATATTGAATATCACCTGTCAACATTTGGAACCCTGGTTACGAGAGGTAAGTGGTCTTACATAGAATTTTGAAAAAATTAACTTCAAAAGTGCCCAAAAGTGGTACAAGTTTATTTTAATAAATCACTTAAATGTTGCCGTGAAACTATTATATAGTAATATATTTATTAGTAGCGTAGGGTAAAATACAAATTTCAGAAAATTAAAGACCCTTCCATTCTTTGCCATTTTACCTCAAAAGTAACTGTGTAAAATTTGGTACCGATCATAACAAAAAAAACATTGTTGCAATCAAAGTTGTGGATTTCCATGAAATACATCTTTTTTGACATATTAATTTTTTTCACTGAAGCAAACCCTTCTCGAGAAAAATAAAAAACCAGGATGAAAAAAGTAACAAAAAAATGGCGAAAATTGCCAAAATTGTTGGCTATATTGAAAATTTGTTTGGTTTACTATTTTTATTTAATTGAAGAACCCCCTTTTCAGATAAAATCGGAAAAAGGGTGAAAAAAGCAAAATTTTTGGATATTTTTCAAAATCAGTGGGCATTTTTAATTCAATAAAATTGAATTCAGAAATGTTTCAATTTTTAATTATTCAAACTGAAAAAACGCCAAAAAATTATTAAAGCTACTGGGACCAATAGGTGTTTCCCATCAATTTTGTGTTGCTGAATCCGAATCCGACAACGAAATATTATTATCGCGATAGGTTTTTGAGAGAATTTAGGTTGAATGCCCCAAAAAAGTGTTTTTAGTTTTTGAAACAGCCTAAGGCACGAAACTGATTCTAATAGGTCTCAAATTAAAGGTTTTCAAATTGTACCAAAAACGCATTTTTATGCCACTTTTGACCTCAATTTTCTCAAAAACCAGTCGTGATAAAAAGATTTCTCTTTCAGATTCGAATTCGCCGATAAAAAATCTAGGAGGACCACCTAGACTTGCTCCAAGTAATTATGACAATATTTTCTTGTATTCCCGGGGATGTCAAGTGAGATTTTTATTAAATTTGAGAAACGCTGCCAAGAATTGGAGAAAAGAAAGATTTCTTCTGGAGTGTTTATTCCTAATTGAGTCTTAGTTATTCCTTATCAGAAAGTAGGATTAGATTATTTCTTATCAGTTTTTTTTCTGGGTACTTAGTTTAACTGCAAAGCAGTTAACTCGATAAGAATTATTCATTTCTACATACATAGGCTTGCACATAATTACCAATTAAATAAAATTGACTGAATTCATCAAGCTTTGTATTTGAAAAAAAATTTAGTTTATCATTAAGAAACTATAAAACACAACGAGTAGAACAAACTAGTACTAGTCCTACGAGTATATTTCTCTAAAGAAAATTTTGGAAAAAAAATTAAATAAATATGTCCTTTCTTATTCCGAAAAAACTAGGCACCTTCGGCGCACTCAACCTACAACTCGTTTTTTTCGAGTTCATTCTGAAAATATCACTCTCGACAAAAAACATTTTCCTCCCTCAATGCATGATATATTTTCTTCTTCGAATACAAAAATATTATTCATGTTCGTTCTCATCATTGAAGTAAAGAGAAACTATTGAATGTTTTTTGCAAAATGCCCACCACCACCGAAATCCAGAGAGACCGGTAAACATAAAATTAGGATCTCGTTCTCGCCTGATTTTTTCGACAAAATTGAGTATCGTATTGAGTGATTTTTTTGTGCGCCGATTGTAGGGATGGACACTTGTATCGCAACAAAATTCGAGGACAGCCGATTCCTCTCTAGGATCGAGACTAGCTTCCTCGAGAACCATCATTCTTTTTGATTTTCCGAGGATGTTGTCATAGAGAGTGCCTTTGGGAATTCCATATTTTGTGGAGGCTTGAGTGAAGCGCATCTTCTGCGTGACGACAGCTTCAATCGCCTCCTGGAGGTCGTGCCTTGTCCAGGTTGGAGCCTTCAGCTTCAGCAGGTTCGAGTAGTCAGCTAGAAATCAGCAGATACCTACTAGGTCGATTTCCTAAGATTTTTTAATTCACGCGTTGTTTTCTAAGCCCACTTGAAATTTCGAGACCGTTCGAATTTTATTTCACTTTCTTTTATATCTATCCACAGGGCGTCCAGCATCAAGAATAGCAGAGAAATTTTACAGAAAAACTCAATTACTTCAACTTACATGACAACAACATGAAGCGTCAAGTTCTATATAAAACTAGTAAAAAGAATGAATAGATTATTGCAGGCCTCGGACTCATTTGAGAAATTCAAAATAGTATCAATAGTATAATAAATGGAAAAATAATAGCACAATAGAGTGATGCAATTTTTAAAATATTAAATCAAGCAGTGACTTATTTTTTCAATCTGGTGTATAATATACATCTTCCATACAATCGCGCGAAATTCTTTCGAATCTTTTAAAATATAAATAACCCTTGAAATCTGTCGAGTTCATCTAAAAGTTCCTGGAAAACGCGCCAATCTTTGTAAATCCCTTGCATTCTGAAAAATCGCTTGAAACTCTATGAATCCCGTAAATCGGGTTAAATTACTGAAATGCGTAGAAATCTTTAGAAGTCCCTTGAAATTCCATTTTATTTATTCCCTAAAGTTCTCCAAAAATCCGTTGGAATCCTTTGAAATATTTTAAATACCAATAATAATAAATCTCCTACTTTTCATAGCAAATCTATTGAAAATTCGAGTTTCGCTACCTGTAGAGCGAGTTGAAACACGGTGTTTGCATCCCTAGGGTTGAAACATTTTGTTTCGGCCCTAGGGTTTAACAACTCCGTTGTTTTTGTTGAAAGCTCTTGCAATTGGTAGAAATCCCTTGAAATATTTTGAAAATTTTTTAAATCTTTGAAACCTCTAAACATTTTTTGAAATTTAGATTTTCGAGATGGCGGATATGTTATTTTAGCCAATCTAGCGAAAAAGTTTGAAAATGATTTTAAAGGTAAAATGACAAAATAGTTGCAATAGCGAGCAATTTGAGAAAATAGTATTCAGTCGTGAGTCCGAGGTCTGTTCTTGAATAATGATATTGAAAATATCTTGCTAATTTAAAAAAAAATTCTCTTATTTATATACTGTTTGTCAACCCAAAGAGGCTTCTATTTAATTAAAATACGCGGCATTAATATGGGCGCAAGAGAAAAAAGTTCGTCCACTCTTAATTACTTGGGAATTTGAAAAATGTGTTGAAGAAAATGTCAGGAAATACAGGTTTTCGCTGAACACCCTGCAGTTAATAAGTTTAAATACATAGTTCTAATGGAGTACTTAAAGTAGTACAATCGGTGAAAAGGGTTTCAAATTATTTGTAAAAAAATAATGAGAAAAATAATACATTTAGGAGAAATTCCCAGCTTACTTAAAATATACAGAACGAGTGAAATTTATAATAATATATTTCTATAAATTACTTTCTCCATTAAAATTAATGTTCAAATTCCAGTTTTATTTCACAATGAATGAAGGACTTCCTGAAATTAGTGGTAAATTTGATTTAAAAATGTTGTTATTAAATGAAAAGTTCTGGAAAAATGAATGAAGAACTTTATAATAATAAAAAAAGTAATTAAGGCAAGATATTCCGCATCCCAGAAAGTTTTTGCAATTTGCTTTCGATTGCAGGACCACTGGTGCGTCAAAAATTAATGTTGCATGGCTAAATCACTATGTGGCCGTGTTGCACAAAAAGAATTAATTTATAATAATATATTTCTATAAATGACATTATCCATTCAAATTAATATTTAAATTCCAATTTTTTTTCATAATGAATGAAGGACTGATTGCTAAGATTAGTGGTAAAGATAAAAAATTCAGTTATTAAATGAAGAATTACCAGAAAGGAAAAATTATAGAAGAACTTCATAATTTATAATAATACAAAAAGTAAGAAAGGAAAGGTATTCTGCGTCTAAGTGAGCTTTTGAAATTAGCTTTCGATTGCACCTACGTGTGGCATCTACGCAGTCATTATAAATTATTATATTATTATAAAATGTTACATTCAACTATACTTCGAAAAAGAGGTTATCAGAAGATCAAATCGTAATTATGAGAAAGATTTATCTTTCTTTAGAAGATGTTTCGAAAAAGTGATTGTTAGAAGACAAAATCGTACTCAGGGGGCTCCCATAAACCACGAGGCTTAATCTTTGCCACTTTTGGACCAAACCCTCCTCACCATAACACATGTAGACAACCGTGGCTTTCTCAACCCCCTACCCTTAGGGGGATACGTGGTTTTTTTTATTTCTTGTGGAATGAAAATAAAAGGACAAATTACAAGATTTTTTGTTATTCTTTTAGAAACCATCTGAATTAACAAATGGTGAGACTAGCCACTCAAGTAAATTATATATGACTAGGAATACATCTTTAGGATTTCGCGCACTTTTTTGTAAAAGAAATAAGCCATGCGTTTTATTTTTTAAAACACCTCAGTGTAAAACCAACTTGGCTCGGACTCGCCCCATCCCACAAAGAAACCACGTGGTTTACGAAGCCCCCTTATGAGACAGATGAAATGTTATTTTTAAAGACATTTAAAAAAAGTGGTTGTGAGAAGAACAAATCGTAATTATGAGAATGATAAAATGTCACTTTGAACGATATTTCGAAGAAGTGGTTGTTAGAAGAGCAAATAGTACTTATGAGAAAGATAAAATGATAAGACGAAGAATTAGCAGAATCTAAAAATACTGGAAAACTTTATAATAATTAATAGAAGAAGTAAGAAAGGCAAGATATTTCGCGTCTAAGAGAATTTGTGCAATTTGCTTTCAATTGCAGGACCACTGATGTGTCATGAAAATGCATGTTGCGTGGCTAAATCGCCATGTGGCAGTGTGGCAGTGTGGCACCTACGGAGTAATTAACGCCGCTTTATACGTCGCGATTTATGCTTTGCGCCCATTAAAACGCTTTAAAGCCTGGTTTCCAACGGCCAAGTATCGGCTTACGACCCATGTATTACCCACGATTAGCTGACACGAGAGTGTGGGGGGTTTTCTTCGACACTCGTAATGCTTTCGCTCTCCCTTAATTTCATTTTTTATTCTTATTGCTCCTATAGCTACAGTCCCTTGATATCACACAAATAATACACCTCTTTCTTTTGCACTTAAAGAAACATTTTCTTCTAACCACAAGTGAAACCGCAGGTAACTAATATGGAAGGTTAAATGTTTAAGTCTTAAATCAAATCAAGTAAATTAAGTATAAAAGCAAACTAAAATTAATATAAATAAAACCAATTAAATTAATATGAGCAGTCTACCACAAAAAAGAACCTTTTATTTCAGTATTTAGCAGAAGGAAACCAAGATGAAAGAAATGTGGAACTCATTTTTGAGCACAAAAGAACTGAAAATTATTTGATTTTTATTTATATCATTTTAGAAATGTAAATAAAAAGATAGTTTCTTTTTCTCTCAGAATGTCTCGTTTCTTTCAAAATATTTGTAATTAATTTTGAATTATTTGCAGAACCTTTAAAGAAGATGGGTGCATAGGAAGAAACTAAACTTCTGCAATTCTGTTAAAATCCCTGTACCTTTTCTTATCCTCTTTCTTTCGTTTCCTCTTTGAATGGCGTGCTCAAAGCACAAATCGTGAGCGCATTGTTATCGGTGGCTATTAACTCTCCGCATAGTTTTCTACGTTAATGTTAAACGCATTCCTGGCTTTTATCGTGGCACCAAGAATAATAAAGTCGTAGCCAGTAGCGAATCCGAAACGTTTCTACTTTCCTGGGCAATTGTAATTCTTTACAAGTAATTTCAATTGTACAACTCTACATAATTAAAAAATGTTCTTGAGTTAGACTTTCTAAACTCTCAGAATTTTAAATCATAACAAATGTAATCGAAATTCAGAATGAGGTGCGGAAATTGTAAGCACTGAATCAGAAAAAAAATGAAATTCAAAAAGATAATAAACGTATGAAATAATATAAAAGGTAATCATACGTTCATGATAAATTCCTCGATTTTAATTTCCGCTAGTTTTACGTGCTCGGACATCGAATCAAGCCACTGGAAATTCGAGAATGGTTGTAAAAGTATTTAAAACTCACCTGCTATACTGGAGGTGGAGGCACCGAGCCAAGCGTGGGATGATTCCAACAACTTGGCCTGAAACAGAAAAATAAGATTCAGATTAGCATGGATCGGAAGACAAAATTGGATTTTTAATTTTATAATAAACATTATATACTTTTAGTAATTGTTTAAATAAGCAGAAAATTCGTCATTTAGAGCTTGAAAGATTTATTTTGATCAAGAAAGTCGAAGAATGATTAAAGAACCGCAATATCAAAGATTGTGAGCTACTTTGTATGATAAAAGAGCGCTGCTTTTTTTTAACACACGAAACTATTTTCGTTGTCCAAAAAAGTTTCCTCGCAACACATTCAGAACTTTCTATGCGAAACTACTTTGCAATAACACAGCAATTCAGAAGTTTGACTCACGAGAGAAAACAAAGTTTCAAACTGATCTGATTCTAAAGAGTGATATTTGTAGTTTTAAGTTGTAGGTTCTTGATATCGATTCAGCACAGAACCTAAAATTCTTTTTTGAGATAAATGTACATATAGGAAACCTGTGTAGAAATAGCGCGAAAAGACAAACTGAAACAATAAAGGAATTCTTTGCAATATAAGCTGTTCTTTTAAAATGACAAAGATCCCATACGAAAAACATAAAATGGGTGTGGTCTTTATTTTCTAATGAATAAAATTTATATTCCAGTCAGTTTCGATACATATTTGCATCACAATAAGTAATTCTATAGTCGTAAAATAATGTAATGCTAAAATCCTGAAATTTTTACACCATCCAATAGTACCCTTCCACTCATCTAACGCTTCTCCTAACATACTCCATATTTTTTTACAATTTTCTTAACTTGAAATCTTTCATTTATAGACAGGAGAGATTCAACCTAAGAATATGGAGGGCAGTTTGCTGTGAAACAAAGTTAAAAAAAAGTATTGGCTGGATGAATAACGAATGCAAGCAGAATAACGAATGCACGCAGAATAAGTACATATTATACACATTTGATGAAACTCGCCAAGTAGTATCTACCAGTCGAATTGCAGCTGCAATTGCGATGTTGCATTATTCATTGTCTCGCGTCCCTTCGATGACGTGTGACGAGAAAATTGCGAGGGATCAAGATCAACCAACTCTACCACCTTGTCCTTTCATTTCGAATTTGATTCCGTTAGGGGAAAAAGTTACAACTCCAGTGTCCTAATACATTGTGTCAAATATGTATGTACTTCGCAGTACTTTGTACTTTCTATCATGAAAATTACACATTCAAGAAAGCTGTATTCGATTTCTGATTTTCCTGCAAAACGCGCTAGAATATTTTTTGATTATACACATTTGATCTTTTATTACACACTACAGACACTTCAACGTGTATTCTTATAACTTTAGAATAGGATTATATATCTTCTCATGAGTCAAAAAGAATAAAAATTCATTTTTTATATTTTCAGGAATCTATCTTGATATAAAGGAAACATCTTGATAGAAAATTGATAACAAAGTAAAATTTCACGCTAACAACAAGGTGATCAGAAAAAAATACATAAAGCTAAAACTTCAATTGAGTTATCATAAAAGACGGTGCAATAGCAAATATTGACAGAGGTACATTGGAAAACTCTTCGCCGAAAGGCATAGGAAGAGAAATAGAGCGAGTGAAAGAGAAAAGTAAATTTCATACGGAGTTGGAGCTGAGTAGAAACAAAAAAAATAAGATGTGAAAGAGAGTGGGGGAGGGGGGGGGAGAAAAGTGAAGAAAACGAAAATGAACGAGGCTTGATTTTTGCGACGGTAACGAGACTCTCGTGGATGGAACCCTTAAAAATTAATTTGAAAAGTCGCTAGGTACGAGAAATAGGGGAGGAGAATCGAGAATGCCAAGTTCCGTCCCAAGCAGAATTGTACGCGAAAAATTTGAGCAGGGAAAAAAACTTTTCAAATGAGCCAACTTTGAGTGTGTCTTTCGTTTTGAACGGCTTCGCAGGCTCTTCTCTTCGCAAAAAGCTCGCATATTAGGAAAGTTGTCGCTGGGCTGCTTTCGACTTTCCTATATTACCAAAGTATATAAGCACTTCCGGGAAACGAAACAGAAATTTGAGCTTTACATGTTACGATCCTGATCTATTTGCTCGAACTCCATTTGGATGCACGAAAAAGTGGTTTTTAGAAGATCAAATCGTAGATATGAGAAAGATACAAAGTTTCAACAACATTTGAAAACTGGTTCTTAGAATACCAAATCGTAATTATGAGAAACATTGAGTTTTCTTTTAAAGATGTTTTGAAAAAGTGGTTGTTAGAAGACCAAATCGTAATTATGTGAAAGATGAAATGTTACTTTTAACAATATTTCAAAAAATTGGTTGTTAGATGAACATATCGTAATTACGAGAAAGATAAAATGTTACTTTTAACGATATTTCGAAAACATGAGTTGGCGATTTTTTCCTATACGAAACAGAATTTTGAGCTTTACATTTTACGATCGATATGACGTGTTTAAAGATTTTTTGAAACAAAACAATTTTTTTCACCTTACTGGAAGCACAATACATTATTCAGAAGATAATCCATTTCTTATATACTAAAGTTAAAGGAGGATCGATGTTCGGTATACCCGACAACAAACGTTCGATTCAGGTTTCGAATAAAAATACCATTAAAAATTAATATAAGGACACCTGATTTATTTGTGTGTTGGAGGTTATATTGAGATTGAATATATATATATATTATTGCATTCGTGACCTTTATAATAATCGATTCGACTGATTCAAATAATAATATTTTCAGCAGAGTAACTGAGACAGTTATTTTAAAGACTCTTTTGATTATTAACATTGATTTTAGCATTTTCAGGCGCTGTTAATTTTCTGGTTGTTAAGGTTGCCCTGACACACATTTTATATTATTATTCTCAATCGGGCCTGGAAAGGAGGTTGACATAATTAATTCAATTGACTACTAGTTTAGGTCACATATTAAAAGGATAAAGCTATTTTCGTAGTAAATATATTTCAACAAGTGTTTTAAGGCTTAACGGTAAAATATCGACACTGATCTGTCATTATTTACGTAAAATCAAATTGTTTATTATTAACTCATTATTATTTATTACCTAACCTCTCAAGATTAGGCAACAGTTTTGTTAATAATAGCAACAACCAATGTTGTATCGAAATAGGATTGAAAGCTCTGTCGAGTTTATTTAACATCGTGTACACTCCTTTTTATAAACAATTCTCACCTGCTTCTAGAGTTATGAAGCCAACTGATCCAAAAAAAAACTAAACCATTTAATATTAACATACTTGTATTTTAATTTGTTCTATTTTAATAAAATACAACAAAATAGAAACTTAGTATGCTTTAGCGTCCATATTATTTAATGATAATCAATACTAATTATTTAATATAACATAATACAATAAAAAATTATTATTACTAATTAATTATATAGCCCTGCATTTAAGTTCACAGAATTTAATTTACCCGTTTATTAAATTTTGTTTATACGCACACAACATTTAATTTATGTGAACACTCAATATTAAATGAAAATGAAAGTGGAATATTATAAAAGTTAAACGCGCGTAATGAATATAATGAATAATAAGAATAATTTTCTTTTGTATTACATAGTACATTAACACACGCATAATGCTATAACATTTATGATCGCGAATTTTAATATTTGGGACAGAAATTGATAGATAAGCCGTGCAATATGGATCTTAATTTTAAAAATCCCGGATCACAAAATATAATATCTAGATTTTACAGTTTAATATCTATATAATGCTGTCCAAAAGGGTAAAATCTAATATCATAAAAAAATCAATTTTCCTCAGTGTAAATCGAATTTGAAGAAACCCTCGATCAATAACATTAAAATGTGGAAAGAACTGGAGGTCGGACCGGAAGACTGAATTTAATCAGAGCGAATTGAAATAGATTAATTAATCAAATTAGTGGTTCGATCAGAATAATCAACTTAATTTGCAACAGGAATTTCTATATCCGAACAAATGGATTTGACCGTTAGATGAATGCATCCCGAGAATGAAAGCGATTCGAATACGTCAATTAAAGCAGTAGCAAAAAGCTTAGCATTCAAAGCGACTGCTATGAATTCAATCTAAACTTTAATTTACTTGAGAATTATTTAATTAAAAACCAAACTCGCCCAGATAGGGGCATCTGAGTAAAAGTTAAAAAAAAGTGTAATGGAGATTCGTTAAGCAATAATCATGAACAGTATGAAGACTTTACGTAAACGCAAAACAATTCGAGCTTTGGACGTGGGAACGCTGTCGACATATAATAATTTATCGTAAATAAATAAATCTGTTTATCCGACCGTCGGTGTATCTACGTGCAGTATCACAGAGTTTAAACATCTGAATAAAATATCAGAGTAAACCTGCGCCGGGATGCTACAATGTACCATAAACCCATATAGTGACATGTGTACATAGTGCAATTTACAACAATAATTAACTAGATTTATATACCTAATGTAATTTTATTGAAATTCATCATTGCTGTATTATTTTGGAGAAATCATTTATCAATATGATTATTTTCGAATCAAAAGATTCAACGTTTCCGAAATTGGACACTGAGAAAAAAAGATTACTTGAATTAAACAAATGTAGTACTGAAAACGTCCAATCAAATATTTTTTTATCCAAGACAATTTTTCAATTTGTCTTTTGGCTAAAAATTGATCTTTTTTGGTTGAGAATTCAACTACTTTGTTGAAAGCTGAACTAATTTTTTAAAATGAAAAGTTAACTCTTTGGTTAAAAATGCATGTATTTTGTTGAAAATTCGACTTTCAGTAGAAAATTAAGTTATTGCTTTCATTCTTGACTAATGAGGTGTTCCCAAATAATTTGAAAGCAAATATTTGAGAATTAAAACTTTTTTATAATTTTTAATTTGAAACTACACAAACGGTTGGATTGCAAGAGGAGAGGCCGAAAAATATGATGGACTCGTCCAATTTTTTTAATCATACACGCGCGGATGGGTTAATTCAGTCGGCCATGCCTAAAAGCTTTTCCCGTTTTCGTTCCCTTGCCCTTTTCCTTCGGGATGTGGATATTTCTCTCTTTCTCTCGCACTTTCGCACTGTTTTTTCCCTCTCGCACTTTCACGTAGACGCTAATTTAGACGAATTTCATTAGAACAAACGAACTTTACTAATCCGTGGTAATCTGATTAGAAATTTGCCAGCGCATCGTAGCGCGGAACTCGGCTTCGCTTGTTTAACTGAATTCGTGCCTATACCTTGCCGGCAAATATTTGGGAATTAGCCTCCTGCTCAGCTCGACGAGTCGCTGGGTCCGTTGCTTTCGAGTAAATTCGACTTACACACATTCCCTGTTCAGCATTACGTCCTTGCCTTAATTCTCGCAAATCTGAGACCAGTATCATTAACTAAGAAAACGTTCCAGTTATTTCGTAAATTAACAAAACTAAAGTTGCATTTCTCCATTTCTCGAAAAAATAGTGGAACTTGTCGAAAATATAGCAAAAAAAAAAAATATTATCTAGCTTTTTCCTGTAAAAAGTTTAATTTCAACAATCACTAAAATGTATATTACTCGATTTTAAGATTTGTCGAATGGACTACTTTTTGTTATTTAATCTTGCATATCTATTAAACTCATAAATAAAGCAATGCAAAACTTGGACTATTTTTTAAAGAGATCCATGGAGGAAGAAAGCTATCCAAAGTTCTTAGAAATTTTGCTCTCAACAAGATTCCTCATTTTTGCTTCACCTATTCGACTGCCACGTCGGTGCAAATAAACATTTTTCCAAGCTAAATCATTCCACTGTCTGTGAGACGATTAAGTTTAGAAAAATATTATAATTATATATTATTATATGTTTTCCAACACGAAAAACGCCCCTCCAACATAAAATAGTAATTACGCGATGCACCGTTGTCCAGTTCGAAAAACGCTTTTCTAGCCTGAAAAAAATTAACGCTGCGGCCATTGATCCAGCTCGAAAAACGCCCCTCTTTAATGAAACAATAATCACAAGGCACCCCCTTTTCTAGCTCGAAAAACTCTCATCTATCCTTTTCACCTGCAAAAAAGAGCATTTACTATAGGTGCGTTATTGTAGGTACCTGGCGCACAAGCAGCTATTTCAAGTTTGAAACTGAACGTTACTCGCTAAAAAAGTTGCATCGCAAAAGAAAGCAGCACGTCTCGTAAAAAATTCAGTGCCTGCGAACGTGGTGGCTATCTTGAAGAATCGTGGGTAAGGGGTTGCTTGAATGGGACCTGCGCCTACCATGGCGTGGATCCCAACTATATGTTATAATCGAGCCCAACGTGAGGCGCTATTACAACCTAGATTCATTATTTTCAATATTTAATATTTTCTGGGTAATTCCAATTCTAAATATTTAAGTCAAATAACTTCAGAGTTGTAGAGTAATTCAAATAAAAGACCTTCTATTTTAGTCTTATAATTTATAAATAATCTGGTGCCCTTCAGTCAATTTCATTTCAATATTCAGAATAAGATTAACCTAGAAAACATTAAAAATAAAGAATCTAGGTTATAATGTATATATTATCTTCTCAAGAACCAATATGATGGAGCTTCCACAAGATTGAATTAGAACCGTATTTTTTTGCTTCAAGTCGGAAACGGATTAGTGTTCATCGAATTAATCGAAAATGTTAATCTAATCGAGTCGAGCATTTTATCGACTAAATTTGATCATAACTCGTATTATATATTTAATTAACTTTCGATCAAATTATATACACTGGGATATATATTACTATTTAATAATTAATAATTAAAAATTGATAATGTTCCTTTTTCATAAATTTGTTTTATAACATACAAATTTTTCGCATTTCGGTGCAAATTGATAATAATATTTTTCAAACTTTGAATGGAGTTTACCGAAAGATCTTAAAATAGCTCGTAAAATAGCAGCGTTTAAATATCTGCCGGATGTTTGGCGTGTGTATCACTTCGTAAATTTGTAAGTTTACTGGCGTACTGGTCTATCTTCTTCTGCAAATCTCACCAAGCTACAAGTGTTGAGTGAAGATAAACCACTGCAAGGGGGTAGATAAGCCCTCTTAATTTATTATAACTAATATGAGCACTGCTATTTTTAAATCTTGCAGCTTGTAACTTTAATATTTAAAAAAATTCTCTCATTTATATAAGAATTAGGAAAGACGTTTTTAATTTCAGGTTATTGTTAAACTCTGACTGTATGCTATAAATAGAATTTAAATTTAATTGCTTCATCATGCGTGCGTCATTGTTCAACTTGGACTGTTCGCGAGGATTAGATATTTCAAATAAATTCAAGAAATAATAATCACAACTGAAAAAAGATCTTTTATATTCTGTTTATTCAAGATGAAAGTCCAAATCATATTTTTTCACTCAACCAGGATGAATGGAAAGTTTAAAAATAAATTTGTAATTCAATTCTAGATGGAAAGTTTAGAATTAAGTGAATTCAAACCGAGATAATTTATTAAACACTAGACTTCTTATCTAGCTCGATAATTTCTTGATAATTAAACACAAGATAAGCCCTTTTCAGACCCAAACCCTTTATACCCTATCCAACGATAGTAATACGATTTAGCTGTATAGAATTCTAAATTTTTTCTGAAACTTGTAAAGTTTTTTCGAAACTGAGAAAGATAAAATAACTAAAATGAATCTGATTTTTATTAATAATAAGACTCTTGCAAATCACCGGGTACGTTACGTATTTATAATGTTTTACTTTAAAAAATGCTTCTAATTATTATAATTTTAGTGGAGTCAAATATGGAAAGAGCGGTGTATACTTTTTTATTTTACTACGTAATATTTCTGAAGCTTAACGAGCGTTCGTTAATTTATAAATGAAAGTAGGATATTTTATATTATCAAGCGAGGTTTTGTGTATTTTAATTAATTCAATACGTTGCTGCTACTGCTGCTGCTGGCTAAAAATAATGACCGAGTTTTACTCAGAATAAGTAAGGAAAAAGGGTGCAAATCAATTATCTGGGCACATACGTATTTCTGACTTACAAGAAAAATAAAATCTTACTTTTAACGATATTTCAGAACAGTGGTTGCTAGAAGAACAAATCGTCTTCGGATGCTCCATACAATATAGAATCGTATTTTTGACACCGATAAAATGTTACTTTTAACGATATTTCGAAAAAGTGGTTGTTAGAAGACCAAATCGTAATTATGAAAAGGATAAAATGTTACTTTTAATGATATTATGGAAAAAGTGGGTGTTAGAAGACAGGACCGTACATGTCTTGAAAAAGAGGCTGTTAGAAGACCAAATCGTATTTGTGAGACAGGCGAAAGGCTACTTTTAAAGATATTTCGAAAAAGTAGGTGTTAGAAAACCAAATCGTAATTTTGAGAAATATTTATCTTTATTTTAAAGATGTCTCAAAAAAGTGGTTGATAGAAAACCAAATCGCAATTTTGAGAAATATTTATCTTTCTTTTAAGGATGTTTCTAAAAAATGGTTGTTAGAAGATCAAATCGTGATTATGAGAAATATTAATCTTTCTGTTAGATATGTCTCGAAAAAGTGATCAAATCGTAATTATGAGAAATATTGATCTCTCTTGTAAAGATGTTTCTAAAAAATGGTTGTTAGAATATCATATCGTACTTGTGAGACAGATAAAATGTTACTTTAAACATTTTTAAAAAGTGGTTGTTAGAAGATTAAACCGTACTTGTGAGACAGCTAAATTATTATTTTTAACGATATTTTGAAAAAATGGTTATTAGAAGATCAAATCGTAAACTATAAAATCATAAATGATGCACAATAATGTATTTTCCGGGTTAATATTACGCAAAAATGTCTGCTGTCCTTCTCATTTCTACCAAACCAGTTTGTTGATAGTCGCACAGAAATTTCAGTTTGAATAGAAACCTCATATCAATAAATATGAAAAACTTTGGGATTAGATTTTTTCTAAGCTAATATTTGACATGATCAGTCAATATTGTTATACAAAAATTCACGTACTGAAATGAATGTAAGAAAACTTTTTTTTACAACTTGTACACTTTTTTATGCCATTTTTCTGGTGTTTTGATACTTTTTGATAAGAATTTTCATGCCAGTTGTTATGCAATTGCAACGTGCTGCATAGTTAGGCAAGCTTATCGATTCTTGGAACGGGTTAGTTCCCCTCAAAACACTAACATGGGGACTTGCATGGTATGCATTCGATAGGTAGTACCAAGAGGCAAGCCCGATCAATGTTTGATTGCACCTTATATGTACGAAGGCTTCATTCCCTGTATTCATCCATTCTTTGTTAACTTACATTTTAAAGAATGATAAAAGAGGAGAAATATTGTTTTCATACAAATAGTATAAATTTTCATAGTATAAATTATAGAGCAAAAGTAAAAGCATGAGTGCGGGAAATTGCATTTATGTATATGTAATAAGTAAATTAGCATAATCTCATATAGATTCCATTTCTTTTCAACAAACTGTTATATTATTAAGAAATGATTTCTGTCTACTGTATTTTATGTGCTTAATTGGAGAGTACAAAATATCAGTATGTACACTGAGAAAAATGGACAAGAAAGGTAAAAACTATAGCTATTTGTGACACAAGTGTACAAAACAGCCATTGTTGCAACAACCGTACGAGAAAGATGTAATCTGAAGGCTGCTTCGAAATAGTGACAATAATAGCCATATAACATAACTTAAAAACACTGCCAGTGCGCAAAGCAACTTTACTCACCAGTGTGCAAAACATCTATATTTGGAAGGGCGCATGCGCCAATATTATTCTCGCACCATGAAGTTCATGAGGTACTTTTCACATGATTCAGAGAAAAAAATACTTGTAACTGAAATACTGACGTGAATGAGGCTTGGCAGTATATTTAGAATAGGGAAAAAATGGAATGGAAAAAGAGATGCAAACGAAGAGAATCAAAGAGGAAGTTGCACGGCCCGAGCGAGCCGTGCCGCGCCGCGTCTTGCTTTAATAAGAAGCTATAGTCCCGGCATTATGTTACGATATATCCGTGAGATGAGATGCTGCAATATTAATACATCTCATGAAATATTCGTCACCATCTTGCCATTCATCTCGTTCTCGCACTACTTGCATTATAGATGGTCGGTAGGCAGTCTCCCAGCAAGGGGTTTGAGATGTCAGCTAACCTACATTTTATGCTACATTTCCAAACGCCTATCGTAATTTATTATAGAAAATAGTATATAAATTAATCAAACTTTGTTTCTCATAATATGAATATTAAAATATTATTAAATATTAATGTGCAATTGAATATTAACAGGTTTTGTATTGAAGTGTGTATATTATGTTCTCATTATGAGAAGCAGAACATATTAAAGTTTAATCTCTCGGGACCCACACAATGTCCAAAATCTAAGATATTACGGGTCAATGCCTGATACAAAAATCGAAGCTCACACGAGTCGAGTCAAGTTCGAGTTGGCTTCGAACTTTCCGAAATGTCGATTTCGGGTATGCTCGAAGGAGGAAGGGTAACAGGAGGGGAAAGGGGTAAACTCTCATTGTATATTATATTTTCTTTTTTTCGAATTTTTAGAAAAAAAAAAAAATCATTCAAGTCTTCACGTTTTTTAGGATCAAGATTTTAAACTTTAGATCAAAAGGGAATTGGATACAGGGTGAATCGGATAAAAGCGAAAGGGGCTAGAACAAGTCAGATCAAAATATCAAGAGAAGGCTTCTATTCCAAAAGCTGGTGCGCGTACCTAAATGCAAAGAACGAATTTCTTGTTCTTATTCGAATTTTAATTATTTCTTTTGTTTCATCCCTTAACTCTGAGCCAGCCGCATGTGATTGCAAATTACAACAGCTAGGTATTTCCTTGCTCGGTAGCGAAAGAGGAGCGGGCGGCGGCGGAGTCGGCGGCAACAGCGGTGTCGAGCGATATTTCATTCGATATTGCACTCTACTCCGTCCCGCTTTTGCAGCTCGGCTCGAGCGGAAAATAAATTGTTTAATTTATATTAAAAATAAATAGAGACGCGGGGGTGAAGGCAGGCTGGAAGGCCGGGGCTGGCGGAGGCGCGGGTGAGAGGTCGGAGTTGAGGGGCGGTGGCGACCCCAGAAATATTACTTTTAATATTAGAATCGCCCTCCACCACAGTGCGTGAATTACCACCCGTGCATGGATCGGCGGAAAGAAATTAGAAAATAGTGGAAATTTACTGCGACGACCCTCTCGGTGCTGCTGTTTAAACAAAAAAGACCGGATAAAAAATCAAGAGAGAGAAAAATCGAGGACGTGGAAAATTAATGCATTAAAAAGCGCGCCGCAAGCTTTCCTCTCGACTACTTGTACGTTTTATATATTTTGCTCAGTTATTTTATTAATGGAAAATCTTCTGGGTGCAATTTGTCATCTTGCTTTTTTTAGCACATACAATAATATAGTATATACATTCGCCAGAGATATTTCGCTGAGGTCGAGTTCATTATTATCATTTTTCATCTTTTTTAATTTAAAATGGACTTTTTCCAGAATTTTACCTATTTTATTTTTATCGGATTTTATATATATGTATAACTAACAAAACTTACTGAAGTAATGGCTACAAAGTTAAAAATGATCTCACCACTCTGAATCATCTTCATAATTTTAGAAAAAATGTTTTTAAGAATTCTTAATTTTAGAATTAATATTCTTCTGAGAAACTGCTGCAAATTATTAGTCTCTAGAACGATCATAAATGTTCTTTATTACAGACTTTAGAGCTCAAAATGCTCTCAACCCAGGAGAAACATAGGGTGAGTTTTCAAGAAAAACAGGGAATAATAGGGGAATAAATTATTTAAAAAAATGTGTGGGTGCCATATTGAATTAAATATGCAATATTTTATTTTCCTAAGATTTTAAGTTAAAATATATTGCCCTGTTCTTTCGGGTTTTCCACGGAAATTTGGGAAAATTGATCAGAAATCTTGTTGCAAAGAGAGTGAACAACGGATGTTTCGCTGCATTTATTTTGGAACGGAAGGTAGGAAAAAGTGGCAATTTGTGAATTTGATAACTAACCGACTGTTTGATTGAGGTCGAAAGGCTTGAAAATAATTTTTGGACATGTTGAACGAAAGCAGGACCGAGGACGAAAGGACGAAAGGAAAAGGGATGAATTGGAAAAGGGATGAATTCGACAAAGGCGTTCGCACTAGGATAAAAATCAAAGGTCTCGCAAACGAGACAATTTATATTGAAGCAAAATCCAATGAAATATAGAAAAGCGCACAACGTACGTACGTACGATCTATGGCGATGCCATGCCGTATCGGAGACAAAAGGGAGCTGCTAGCTTTTGACCGTTCAAACTAGTGGAAAACTTTTGATTGGACAATTCATCAAAATCGAACCATTTCTATATCGCTAGGGCAACACCATGTTTTATCGCGAGCCACCTCGCGTACCACCTAAAGCTAAACGCTCAAGACAACTTCATTTTTCAAGAAAGAAGTTTTCTTTTTATTTTTATTCATGTATGTAGTTAGGTATAATGATTTAGAAGAAATGATCAGACTTCACACTCGATCCCCCATTCCTCTCTTTTCCCCCTTTTCTCGTTTGTTCGCTTAAATTCGAACGTGGTTTAAAAGTCTGCTATTATATTTTTGTTACAGAATTCATCTCTTTTGATGAAAATTTCTAATATTTGGTTGAAAATTCAAATTTTTTGATAGAAATCTCATCTTTTAGGTTCCCTGCCTTAAAATCTACATCCCCTCTTCTAAATTCCCCTCACTCCCACCAAGTGAGGATCATTTCCGATGTAATTTTCTGCGTAGAACCCGAATCCGAGGTCAGAATTTTCCCTCCACGTACGTTATTGAGATATCCTAACCTAAAATTGCGAAAAATGTGGTTTATTGGTATATTTGAGCTTATGTTATAGCGCGAAAAACTTTATTTTCTAAATCGGGCCATGCCACGTAAAATTGCAACTCTCAAGTTTTAAAAAGCGTTTTTAAAATTAAAGATATCATTTTTCTTCGCAGAGATATCCTTCAATGAAGTTTGGCCAATAAGGAGGCTTTCCCCTTCCATACGCAACGCTTGCGCAATTGAAAAAGTCTCGGTCCGGTAACATCGCTGTAACGCAGGTTCGTGCAGTGATGTTACCGAATCGAGACTTTTTCAACTGCGCAAGCGTTGCGTATGGAAGGGGAAAGCCTCCTTATTCGCTAAACTTTATTAAAGGATATCTCTGCGAAGAAAAATGATATCTTCAATTTTAAAAAAGCTTTTTAAATTTTGAGTATTGTATTTTTAGATGGCATGACTCGATTTTAGAAGAAAAAAAATTTTCGCGATGTAACATAAGCTCAAATATACCAAAAAATCGCATCTTTCGCACTTTTAGGTTAGGATATCTAAAAAACCTGACGTGCTGGAAAAATTCTGACCTCGAATTCGGATTCTACGCAGAAAATTACATTTTAAATTACCCTCAGTTGGCCAACAACAATCGCAATCCATTTTTTGCAGATCTGTGTAATTCCCGCTCACTTTCCATACATTCCCATCCCTCATTCACCTACTTTCCCCATCATTTCCCCTACGTCCCTTCTTCTAACTTCCCGTCAATCCCCCCATTTAGCCAACAAGAGAAGAATTAGATGAACAAATTTGAAATGTTTGCCCTTTCGCGTTGAAAACAGACGTTCTTTGCACTGAACTTGTAAATTATTGTATGAATGACTGCTAGTTGTAAAATATTGAAAAATTTAACAATAAACATTGTTATAAACAATTTTAGAGGCAAAATATTAAAATTTGAGGGTTTTTCAGAGTTTGATTTACTTTGACCGCACGAAGCGCTAAATATATTCCTAAAAATAATCAACCTTTGATAATATTTGGGAAAATATAAAAATTTTAATTGTGATAAACAATTTAGATAAACAAATTGTATAAAAAAATGCGAAATTTTTGCCCTTTCGCGTCAAAAATAGATGTTCTTGGCACTGAACTTGACGTAAATTATTGTATGAATGACTGCTAGTTATAAAATGTTAAATAAGTCAACAATAAACATTGTTATAAACCATTTTTGAGGCAAAATATTTAAATTTGAGGTTTTTTCCGACTTTAATTTTCTTTAACCGCCAGAAGCGCTAAATATATTCCTAATAATAATATATCTTTGATAATATTGGGGAAAATATAACAATTTGCATTTTGATAAACAATTTGGATAAACAAATTCGAAATTTTTGCCCTTTCGCGTCGAAAACAGATTAAATTTTTCAACTTAAAACGTATCTATTTCATTTTTGAATGAAAATTAAAATTTCCTACTTGAAAATTCAACTATTTGGTTGAACATTAACTTTTTTATCGAAAATTCATATTTTTGGTTTTAAAATTCAACTTTTTTCTGGAAAATTCGACTATTTAACTTGAAAATTCATTCTTTTTTTCGTTCAAGATTCATAATTTTAGTTAAAAATTCACCTCTTTGATTCAAATTTGAACTATTTTGTTAAAAATTCGTCTTTTTGGTTAAAAATTCAACTATTTTAGTGAATATTTAATTATTTTGTTGAAAATTCAACTCCTTGCTTGAGAAAAAATATTTTGTTGAAAATTCGTTTTCTCTTTCAACTGACAATTTATCCTTTCTACCTGAAAATTCAACTATTTGTTTGGAAATTCATGGATACTGTTGAAAATTCATCTTTTTTGGTTAAAAATTCAACTATTTGGTTAAAAATGTCAGCTATTTTGTTGAAAATTAAATTATTTTGTTCAAAATTCAACTCCCTGCTTGAAAATTAACTGAAAACTTATATTTTCTACTTGAAAATTCAACTATATTTTTAAAAATGAACTTTTTTGGTCAAAATTGTTCCTTCCGGCTGGAAAATTAAAAAACTTGACAGAATGTTTTTTCTATCGTGACTGCAAAATTTTTCTTATCAAAAAATTCAACTCTTCTTAAAAATGTAACTGTTTAAGTGAAAATTGATTAGTCTTGGTTGAAGATTCAACTATTTGGTTAAAAATGTATTTCTTTTTTAAAATTAATATTTGCGAGTAAAAAAATTGAACTGTTCGTTATTTTTTGATTGAAACCTGGAAAATTTGGTAGAAAATTAAACTGTTTGGTTAGAAATTAACTTTTTTGTTGAAAATTAATATTTTCGGTTTTAAAATTAAACTTTTTTCTGGAAAATTCGACTATTTATTTTGAAAATTCATTTTTTTCGTTCAAGAGTCAGCATTTTAGTTAATAATTCACATTTCTGCTTGCAATTTTAAATGAAAAATTATCTTTTTCGGTTGAAAATTCAACTTTTTGGTTAAAAATTGAACTTTTTGGTTGAAAATTCAAATCCTTGCTTGAAAATTGAAATATTTTGTTAAAAATTTACCGATTTGTTGGAAAATGTATGAATATTGTTGAAAATTCGACTTTTTAACTTAAAAATTCAATAATTTGGTTAAAAAACTAACTGCTTCCTTGAAAATTTATTTTTTTTGTTTCAAGATTCATCGTTTCAGTTAAAAATTCACCTCTTTGATTGAAGACTCAACTATTTTGTTGAAAATTCGTTTTTTTTTATTGAAAATTAATTTTTGTTAACTATTTCATTTGTGACCGAAAATTTATATTTTTTACTTCAAAATTCAACTGTGTGCTTAAAAATAAACTTTCTGGTAACAATTTTTCTTTTTGCTGGAAAATTCAAAAACTTGATACAATGTTTTTTTTCTATCGTGACGACAAAATCTTCCTTATTTGAAAATTCAACTCCTTTTTTGAAAATTCGTCTTTTTGGTTTGAACTTTATCTCTTTTGGTAGAAATTTCATCTTTTTTTTAAGTTAAAAATACAGATGTTTAATTAAAAATTAATCCGTCTTGGTTGAGTATTCAACTATTTGGTTAAAATTTACGTCTTGAAAATTATTATTTTCGGGTTGAAAAATTGAACAGTTTCGTCGATAATTCGTTTTTTTTTTATTGAAACCTCAACAGTTTTGTAGAAAATTAAACTGTTTGGTTGGAAATTAACTTTTTTGTTGAAAAATCATAATTTCGAGTTAAAAACGGTTTTTGATTTAAAACTACATTTTTCATTGAGAAATCATCTTTACTGGTTGAAGATTCAACTACTTGGTTGAAAGTTTAAATAGTTTCTTAAAAAATCATTTTTCAACTTACTTGGTAAAAACTGTTACTTTTTCCATATTTTTAGTGAAAATTTGTTAAATAAATTGTAAAACTGAAAATAAAAAAAATGAAAATGGTTTTATCTACCGGCGAAATGAACGAAGTGGGGTCGATGCGGCGATGGGGCCATTTTGAATTAACCTCTAATTAGTTCATCCCTCTGTACATACATATTTAAAATAAATTTATTCGACCAATGAAACATTGATCAAGTAGTCCTGGTCAGAATGGGTCAGAAACGCGGCTGCTGTCACGTAATTTCGATATTATTTTATCGATTCACTGATAAATTGAAATCGATGCCGAATTTGCGTTGAGCTAAATAAAACACACAAAATGCTTTACCTACTTGATTTGCGACTAACTTTATTATTTAAAATGAAAATACACAATTCATGGAAAAAGCAGAATTTACGGCAGACAATGGATATAAATAAACATTAATCCCCGCCTCGTGAAATACTATATAAATGACCGGAAATTAATTATTTGTAAAATAGCTTGCTGCGAAACAGGATTCAGACTCTTAATAATTCATTTACATTTTAGTCTGCATAGAGCACTTTGTGTTCAAAAACAAAACGACTTTAATTATTATCCAATGTATTCGAATCTTTTTTTAAACAGAAAAATCAGCAGACCACTACTTTCCAGAGGATTTTTCAGAGGACAAAATAACTCATATTTTTCAGAATGAAATCAAACTTTTTTTAATATTTATATTTATATCTGCATGTCTAATTTTTCACTTTCCCTGACCATTAATATTCAAAGACCAGTATTTTAATTTCGAACGGTTTAATTTTTAACTAAAAAAAAATGACTTTTTAACAGAATAGTTTAATTTTCAACCAAATGGTCTAATTTTCAAACAAAAAAGATTAAACTTCCACAAAAAACAAACAGTTGCATTTTCAACCAAGTAATCGACATTTTTAAAAGACAGTTGAATTTTCAGAAAAATATGTCTTTTTTACAAATCACTTGAACTTTTGATAAAATAATTAAATTGTAAATCCAAAATTCAAGACAAAATCTCAAATTTTATCCTTTCTTTGCAGGTTTTTTTAAAAAAAGATTCATCTATTTATTATTACATTATATATATATATATATTTATTAATATACTAAACGTATGACCAAAATAATTTTTCTTGATTTCTCTAAATGAGATAAATCTTCATGAAAATAATTAAATTAAAAAAAAGAGTCAAATATTTTTACTTCCAACAAAACAACAAAAAACAAAGAATTTTCAACCAAATAGTTAAATTATCAACCAAAGAGTTGAACTTTCAACAAAATAATTCATTTTTCAACAAAATAGTTTAATTGCAAAAAAAATTGAATTTTCAAAGAAATAGTTCAAGCTTTAACCAAATAGAACAAAGAAGAGTAATTTTCTACCAAAAAAGACGAATTTCTAAAAAAAAAAACATGAATTTTTAAAGAAATAGTTGATATTTTAATTAAAAAGTTAAATTTTCAGTTAGAAAAACGAATTCCTAAAAAGAAAGATTAATTTTCAAGCAAAAAGTTATAATTTTTAAAAAAATTAAATTTTCAATAGAATAGTTTAACACCCAACAAAAGAGTTTAATTTTCGAAACAACGATTTTTTTTTTAATATTTAAATTTTCAACAAAAATGTTCAATTTTTAATCAAATAGTTTAATTTTTAACAAAACAGACGAATTTTCAACCAAGAAGATTAACTTTCTACCAAAAAAGATGAATTTAAAACAAAATACATGAATTTTGAAACAAATTGAATTTTCAAGTAAAAAAAAAAATAACATTTCAACCTGAGATAGATTCATTTTCTACCCAAAAAGAATTTTTTACATAATGCATTCATTTTTAAAGAAATGGTTGAATTGTCAACAAAAAAGAGGAATTTTCAACCAAAAATGGAAAAGATACTTTTTCAGTAGAAAAAATGAATTGAAAAAAAAAAACGAATTTTCACCCAAAATTTACAAAAAAAGCAACGAATTTCAGTCAAACAGTTTAATTTTCAAGAAAATAATTCAATTTTCAACAAAATAGTTTAATTTTTAATAAATAGTTGAATTTTCAACTAAAAAGAGGAACTTTCAACCATGAAGATTAATTTTCTACCAAAAAGCAGAATTTTCAACATAATGCATGAATTTTTGAAGAAATGGTTGAATTTTCAGCCAAAAAGAGGATTTTTCAATTTTTTGTCAAAAAAATGAATTTTCAACAAAGTAGTTCAGTTTTCAATGAAAAAAAAAATTCAAAAAAAAAAAATTAAATTTTCGACCAAATAGTTCTATTTTTAACCAAATAGTTAAATTTTCAACCATAAAGGCGAATTTTGGACCCAGAAGATTAATTTTCTACCAAAAATTTGTTTTGGTTGAAAAATTAACGATTTTTGTAGAAAATTCATCTTTTTGGTTAAAAATTCAACTATTTGGTTAAATTTTATTTTTTGGGTTGAAGATTCATCAGTTTAGTTAAAAAATCATTTCTTTAAATGAAAATGAAACTGATTTGTTAGAAAGTCGTTTTTTTGTCGTAAATATATTTTCTTAACTGTAAACTCAACTATTCTATTTTTTGTTGAAAATTATTATTTTTTAGTTGAAACTTGATGTATTTTGTTGAAAATTTGTCATTTTGGTACGAAATTCACCTTTTTGGTTGAAAATTTAACTAATTGGGTAAACATCTATTTTTTTGGTTAAAGATTCATCATTTTAGTTGAAAATTCATTTTTTTAGTTAAAAGTTTAACTGATTTGTTGAAAATTCGTTTTTTTATATTAAAAATGTATTTTTAACTATAAATGTAACCACTCTATTTTTGGTTGAAAATTAATCTATTTTTAGTTGAATTTTAATGTTTTTGGTTAAAAATTTAACTAATTTGGCAAAAATCCATTTTTTGGCTGTAGATCCATAATTTTAGTTAAACATTCAGTTTTTCAGTTAAATATTTAAATAATTTGTTGAAAATTCGTTTTTTTTATTGAAAATGTTTTTTTTAAACTATAAATCTAACCATACTATTTTCGGTTGAAAAATGATCTATTTTTATTTAAAATTTGATGTTTTTTGTTGAAAATTTTTCATTTTGGTCATTTTGGAAGGTAGTTTTCTTTTTGGTTGAAAATTCAACTAATTGGGTAAACATCTATTTTTTTCGTTGAAGATTCATCATTTTAGATAAAAATTAATTTCATCAGTTAAAAATCTAATTGATTTGTTGAAAATTCGTTTTTTGAAGTTAAAAATGTATTTTTTAACTATCAATTCAACTATTCCATTTTTGGTTGAATTTTTTTTTATTGAAACTTTTAATTTTTGAAAATTTTCCTTTTTTGATAGGAAATTCATCTTTTTGGTTAGAAATTCAACTAATTGGGTAAACATATATTTTTTTGGTTAAAGATTTATCAATTTAGTAAAAAATACATTTCTTTAACTGAAAACTCAACTGTTTTGTAGAAAACTCGTATTTTCGGTTTGAAAATTCAATACTTTGGATGTAATTTTTTGTTTTTATTGATCTCTTAGGTATCAGGTTGTTTTTATAGATTCAAACGTGAACATCCAGGGCCGCCTAAACCGTTTCCAAATGGAATGCATAATATTGCGCAATATACTCGACTGAGTATTCGCGCACTACGGCCCTTCCGAGGCGAGAGTTCTAGGCCAGGCGTTCTAGGAAGGCCGAGACCGAGGGGAGAGAATCTGAGAGTTGCAAGTAATTTGAATAATAATTGACTTATAAATGAATAAATGATAAATTGATATTGTAATTGTAAAGAAGAAAATGAGTTTGCGTGGAGAATTTGAGGTTTGATTGGTCGCAGGAAATGATTCGTTCCTTTTCTAAGTGCATTCGATATATCGTAAGCAAGCAAGGAAGAGTCCCATTAGTAGACAATAATTAATGCTATCTTCCGATCGCACAGTATTATGCTAATCGCGAGTGAAAACGGCACATCCTCGGAACGAGTCGATCCGGTGCCAGACTGCCAGACTACCAGACTGTCAGACTGTCAGACTGCCAGTGAATTATTATTCCAATGGACCCTTATCAACAACAAAATTATTATTGTTTTACTTTACTTTACTTTACCTTACTTTACTTATTATCCCACTAACCCCAGAAAAACTAAAAAAATTATATAAAATACAAATATATTTTCGGAAGATGTTATTACCACTTTTAAAGCATGTTCAATTCCGTGTTTCTAAATTTTAATTAATTTAATTGGTTGCGTAATTGTTTAACGCTCGACTCATATAGTGGCGTTCCAGGTTCAAATCCGGACGGAGGCACATTTTTTTCAAAATATTTCGATAAGAGGCACTTCAAGTATTTTGGTAGAAACTTAACTTTCTTGCTGAAAATTCATATTTTGGTATTGAAAATTTAACTAAAATCTTTTTCCGTTGAAAAATCAAATAATTGTTTGAAAATTCGTCTTTTCGATTTAAAAATTCATTTCTTTTGGCAAAAATTTAATCTTTTTGGGTTAAAACTGCAACTGTTTGGTAGAGAATTCATATTTTTTGGTTGAAGAGTGCTTATTTCAAAGTTGGACTACTATGTTAAAAATTAATTTTTTTGTTGCAGATTCATTCTCTTCGTTAAAAATTTATCTCTCGTTGAAAATTGGTATCTTTTCCATTTTTGGTTGAAAATTCATATTTTTTAGTTGAAAATTCTTTCTTTTTTTTTGTTAAAAATTTAATTATTTATTAAAAATTAAAGTATTTTCTTGAAAGTTGAATTATTTTGTTGAAAATTCAACTTTTTGATTGAAAATTCCTCTTTTTGGTTGAAAATTCAACTATTTATTAAAAATTAAACTATTTTGTTGGAAATTGAATTATTTTCTTGAAAATTCAACTTTTTGATTGAAATTTGTTGCTTTTTTTTTTTAATTTTTGGGTGAAAATTCGTTAATTTTTTTTAATTCATTTTTTTTTTACTGAAAAAGTATCTTTTCCATTTTTGGTTGAAAATTCCTCTTTTTTTGTAGAAAATTGAACTATTTGTTTAAAAGTTTAACTATTTTGTTGATAGCTGAATTATTTTGTTGAAAATTCAACTTTTTGATTAAAAATTCCTCTTTTTGGTTGAGAATTCAACCAATTTTTAAAAAATGCATGCATTATGTTGACAATTTTCTTTTTGGAAGAAAATTAATCTTCATGGTTGAAAATTCCTCTTTTTGGTTGAAAATTCAACTATTTATTAAAAATTCAACTACTTTGTTGAAAATTGAATTATTTTCTTGAAAATTCAACTTTTTGATTGAAATTCGTTGCTTTTTTTTAATTTTGGGTGAAAATTCTTTATTTTTTTTTATTCATTTTTTTTACTGAAAAAGTAACTTTTCCATTTTTGCTTGAAAAGTCCTCTTTTTTGTTGAAAATTCAACCATTTGTTTAAAAATTAATGCATCATGTTAAGAATTCTTTTTTGGTAGAAAATTAATCTTCATGGTTGAAAATTCAACTATTTATTAAAAGTTAAACTGTTTTGTTGAAAATTAAATTATATTCTTTAAAATTCAGCTTTTCGATTGAAATTCGTTGCTTTTTTTTAATTTTGGGTGAAAATTCGTTATTTTTTTTAATTCATTTTTTTACTGAAAAAGTAACTTTTCCATTTTTGCTTGAAAATTCCTCTTTTTGGTTGAAATTTCAACCATTTGTTTAAAAATCAATGTATCATGTTGAAAATTCTTTTTTGGTAGAAAATTAATCTTTATGGTTGAAAATTCTTTTTTTTTGTAGTTGAATATTCAACTATTTGTCTAAAAGTTGAACTATTTTGTTGAAAGTTAAATTATTTTGTTTAAAATTTAACTTTTTCATTGAAAATTCCTCTTTTTGGTTGAAAATTCAACCATTTCCTTAAAAATGCATGCATTGCGTTGAAAATGCTTCTTTTTAGTAGAAAATTAATTTTCATGGTTGAAAATACCTCTTTTGGGTTGAAAATTCAACTATATGATTAAAAATAAAACTATTTTGTTGAAAATTGAATTATTTGGTTGAAAATTCAACTTTTTGGTTGAAAATTCCTCTCTTTGATTGAAAATTCAACTATTTGTTTGGAAATTAAACTTTGTTGTTGAAAATCGAATTATTTTGTTTAAAATTCAACTTTATGTTTGAAAAATCGTTGCTTTTTTTAAATTAATTTTTTTACTAAAAAAGTAACTGTTCCATTTCTGCCTGAAAATTCCTCTTTTTGATTGAAAATTCAACTATTTGTTAAAAATTCATGCATTTTGTTTAAAATTCTTCTTTATTGGTAGGAAATTAATCTTCACGGTTGAAAATTCCTCCTTTTAGTTGAAAATGCAACTATATGTTTAAAAATTAAACTATTTGGTTGAAAATTGAACTTTTGGTTGAAAATTCGTCTTTGTTGGTAAAAAAAAACTAATCAACTTCGTCAAAAATTAGTTTTTGGTTGAAAATCCAGTTATTCGGTTAAAAATTAAACTATCTTGTTAAAAATTTAATTATGTTTTTGAAAATTCTACTCTTTGATCAAAGAAAAATAAGGGAGAGAATAATTAATAAGAGAAAAATAATACCCTGTGGAATTTGTTTTGAATTGAATTAAATCTGACGATTTAAGTAAATTTTTCAGAAAAATTAAAATCAGCTATCTTTTTGGCTACAAGGTAAGAAAAGAAGTCGAAAAAAATGTCCCAGATAATTTCACTCAATACATCAGGGAATTTATTAAAAGTTTTTACATCAAATGCAATAATAAAGCAGCCTTTACGGGAGCAAAATAATACGCGGTGAAATTTGTTTTTAATTAAAATGGATGATAAATTATATCCCTCAAATGAGGAATAATGTTACTCACGACGTTAAATTTGCGTCTGGCACAATGGCAACTCGAGGCGATAATAGCATCAAGGTACTCACCTGAAACAAAAGAAAGGAAAAGATTAATATGTATTTATAATTACTAAAAGAATTAGAATTTTCGAAAAAGTTCACTTTTTTGCATTTTAACGTAACGCAAAAACTTCCAAGGCCAAAAAATGTAGTTTAAGGTGAAAACCAAGGTTTTAGAAATTCCGGACCCACAAGGAGGATCAAATGGTATTTTTCGGAGGCCATTTGGAAAATTGGGAAAATTTTAATTTTTAGTTTAAACTACTTTTTTTTTGTTTTGTCGATTTTTAATTTCTGAAAATTAACGAAACGAATGTGGAACAATTCTTAGTTTTAGACGTTCAAAATTGAAAATAACACAATCAAAATTTAATAATTTTTCAAACACGAAACTTTAATATTGTACAATTCCAAAGTAGAAGCCATAAAAATTTAGCAATATTTATTTCGAGGTCTTCAAACAAAAAATTAATTCAAACTGCACACTTTTAAATCAAGTTTATTAAAAAATTAAAGATTGACAAATGTTATATTCAGGGCAATACAAATTCGAAAGATTGAAAAAGAAGCACTGAAAATGGTACCAATATTAGGACTTTCAATTATTTGAATTATTGTACAAGATTTGGCAATTTAAACTGAATAATTAAAAAAAATCAATTTCGACGTATTCAGTTTTTAAAAGTTTTCAATTTTATAATTTAGTAAGTAATTTATTTTAATTTGTAATGTTTATTAAAATGATCCAATTAGAGAGTGTCAAACTGAATTTTTTAGGATTTTCAGTTTAAAATTATTTAAAAAGATATTTATATTAGAAATGTACAATTATTTCATGTTTAAATTCACAACTGTTGCAGTTCAAGAGCTACTATTTTAAAATTGTCCAATTAAATAACTTTAAGTATATTTGAAACTTAATCTGCTTTTTTTAATTATTCATCATTTTAGTTGAAAATTCATCTCTTAGGTTGAAAATTTAAGTATTTGGTTGTAAACTTCATCTTCTTCTTGGTTGCAATAGTTACATTTTGGAAAAAAATATCTTTTTGCGTTGAGAATTCATCTTCTTTTTTCGTTAAAAAGTCATCTCTTTGATTAAAAATTCAACTATTTTGTTTAAAATTCGTTTTTAGATAAAAAATTAATTCTTCAAACTGAAAATGTAACTATATCATTTTTGATTGAAATTTTATATTTTCTACTTGAAAATTCAACTATTGGGTAAAAACCTCAACTTTTTTGTGAAAAATTCATTTTTTTTGTTGATAATTCATCATTTCAGTTAAAAATTGACCTCTTTGATTTGAAAATTTAACTATTTTGTTGATTTTTTTTTTAATTGAATTTATTAACTGATAATGTAATTATTTCAATTTTAATTAAAAATTTATATTTTCTACTTAAAATTCCGCAAAAAGTTGAATTTTTAACCCAAGAATATGTTTCGGGTTGAAATTTCAACTTTTTTCGGAAAATTCGACTTTTTAACTTGAAAATTCGATAATTTTCTTTAAAATTAATTTTTTTATTCGAAATTAATTTTTTTATTCGAAATTAATTTTTTTATTCGAAATTAATTTTTGTTTGTTTAAAGATTCATCATTTCAGCTAAAAATCGTAGTAACAATTCGATTTTTGATTGAAAATTTATATTTTTAACTTGAAAATTCAACTATTTGGTTGAAAAAAAAAACTGTTTTGGGTGAAGATTCTTTTTTGAAAATTTCACAATTTTATTTAAAAATTTGTCTTTTCGGTTTTGAAAATTCATATTTTTTCTGTAGAAATATCGCCTTTTGTTTTGTTAAAAATGCAACTGTTTAATTGAAAATTAATCAGTTTTGATCGAAGTTTCAACTATTTGGTTGAAAATGACCTTTTTTGAGGATTCAAATATTTTTATAAAAATTCATCTTTCTTGGATGAATTTCAATGTTATTGCTTTTAAATAAAAATCTTTTTTACTTTAAATATGTACTATCATATTTTTCGTTGAGAAATAATCTTCACTGTTTTGGGATTCAATCACTTGGTTTAAAGTTAAAATAATGTTTTAAAAATTCGTTTTTTAAAATAGAAGTTTCATCATTTTGTTGAAAATTCATCTACTGGAGTGAAAATTTAACTATTTTTTTGAAAATTCGTATTATAAATAAACAATAATTAACAGTTTTTAAAAAGTTTTTTCATGCGATTAAGGGAGGTGTCACGTCTTTGGAATTTTGAAAATTCTCGCGTGGATTCTTAAGGCGCTTAAAACGAGTCTCGGTTTCGCTTGATGCACTATACGTCTAAAAGGATGAATTGTTGAACGTAATATTTTTACCACATATTCTAAAGGCAATTATATCGGTATGGACAGAGAGCTTTTCCCAAAAAATATTCTTATTTTTCTTTTGTAATTGAAAATAGAGTGTTCTTTGTGCCTGAAACCGGCAACACAACCAGCCCAGCGTACACTATAGTCCGAGTGTTGTCGGTTTCAGGTGCAAAAACACAAGCCATTTTCAGTTACAAAAAAAAAACAAGAACATTTTCCGGAAAAAGCTCTCTGTCCAAACCGGTATAATTGCCGTTAGATTATGCGGTAAAAATATTACGTTCAACAATTCATCCTTCTAGACGTATAGTGGATCAAGCGAAACCGACACTCTTTTCAAGCCCCTTAATCCAATTCATCATGCCTCATTCGCCGATAAATAAACAATTATTTCCAGTTTTTCCAAGTTTTTTTTGTGATTAAGGGAGGTATCGCGTCTACGAACTTCGGAAAATTCTTTCATGGATTCTTCATCCAATTCATCATTCTCCGTTAAATAAACAATAAATTACATTTTTTCAAGTTTTTCTTGTTATTAAGGGAGGAGGTGTCACGTCTTCGAAGTTCGGAAAATTTTTTCATGGATTCTTCATCCAATTCATCATTCTCCATTCAATAAATGATCATTTCCAGGGCTTTCAAGTTTTTCTTGTTATTAAGGGAGGAGGTGCCACGTCTTTGGAATTTTGAAAATTTTCTCGTGGATTCTTCATCCAATTCATCATTCCCCATTCAATAAGTAATCATTAGGAGGTTGTGCCAGGTGTTTTAGTGATTTAAAAATATTGCCGGTCATTAAACTTGAGTTAAAAGAGTAATATATTTTTTTGCATAGAAAGCTATATTAGACTATAAAGTACGTCTTAGTTCCATTTGAGCGGAGTTCTCCATCCACGAAATGCAAATAAAAGAAGTGAGGCTGACCTTAATCGAAAGTTCGTGCTACATTTATCAAAAATGATGGAATACTGTGGAAGCTTTGTTTTTCGACCGACATATGCGGTATCAGGCAAAGTTATGCTTCGACCTAGACGAACACTTATTTAAATGAGTGGCGAGAGACGAGACGAGAGACGAGAGAAGAAACGTATCGCGCCATTCAATGGATAGATTGCAATTCGATAACAAACAACGTACAGACTTTAATTATCATCGTATGCACTATTTATATGCCAGGAAGCACTTAAATAATATTTCTCCGAGTCGAAGAGTAGGAACAGGATTATGGGGGCCTCGAACTGAAGGTTCTGATCCACCCGGCAGATAAAAGTCACCGACGTCGGTGGGCGGAATTGCTTATATATCGACCGGAAGTCAAAAACAATATGCGCGAAAAGGATGAAAATTCTGGACTGCCTGCATGCCTGCCTGCCTACTTTATGCAATGTGCGACTGCTAGCTGCAAAGCCCCAAGATTTACGAACGCGATATGTACTACAGATACGTATATTTGCTCAAGATTTCTTACTTGCGGAACTTGCGGAACTTGATATTATTCTACGATTGAATTTCTCCCGCCCAAGAAAAGAGGATCGCAGCAAAAAACCGTATAGAGCAGACCATTTTTCTATACATCACAGATCATCACACAAAGCTTAAGGTGCTTCAAACGAATCGGTTTTTAGAATAATACAAAATACGGCTACCAGGATGAACCTTTTGATGTAACATTTTTACCACGTGATCTAAAGGCTTATGCGTGCGCATGACCAGAGCCCTTTTTTTTCTAAAAATGGTCTTGTTGTTTTTTTTTAATATCTAAACGCACTTTGAAACGGTGAGCGCCTGTTTTCGGTTTACGATGGTTACACTTCCAGTGGCGCATTGCCCGTTTCCAGGCGCAGAAAATTCGACATATTCTCAGTTAACAAAAAAAAAACAAAAAACCACAAGAACAAGACAATTTTTCGAAAAAAGGCTCTGGTCATACACATGTATGAGCCTTTAGATTATGTGGCAAAAATATTTCATCAAACGATTCATCCGTTTAGCCGCATTTTGTATTATTCTAAAAACAGACTCATTTGAAGCACCTTAAACCCTCCGGACGACGCAAATACGGACACCACCCTTTCAGTAAAAATTTGTTTCTTTCATTTAATTTGATAAAGGCCTCAAATAAAACACAAAAAAACGAGTGTTCAAGCTAAGAAGTCGAATTTTTTAAAAAGAGTTTATTTTTAAACCCGAAAAGACGAATTTTCAACCAAATAGGTGAATTTAAAAAAAAAACGAAAAAATTAACCTTAGACAAAAAAGTTGCACTTTATAGTCGAATCTTCAAACCAAAAAGACGAACTTCTTAAAAGACAGTTGAATTTTCATCCAAGAACTTTTTTACCAAAACCAATTAATTTGTGGGCCAAAAAGACAAATTTAGGCAAATAGTCGAATCTTCGAACAAAAAAGATGACTATAACAAAATAGTGAAATTTTCGACAAAATAGTTGAATTTTTGGCATACGGCACAGAATTTTCAGCTGAAAAAATTAATTTTAAAGCAAAAAAAAAACGAATTTTGCACATAATAGTTGACTTTTATACTAAAATGACGAATAATAAAGAAATTCAGCTTTCATCAAAGTAGTTAAATTTATGATGAAAAAAGGATTAAATCTTCGCGAAAAATATAATAGTTAATGTTTGAAGCAAAACAAAAGATTTTAATTTTAAATGAAAACAGTTGAATTCATCCCCCAAAAAGATGAATTTTCGACAAAATAGTTAAATCCTCATCCAAAACAGAATAATTTTCAACCAAATAGTAGGAATTTTAACAAAAAAAAGACAAAATTTCTAACAAGAACTGAATTTTCCAATACAAAAAATGTATTTTCAACAAGAGAGTTGAATTTTCAACAAGGGAGTTGAATTTTCAGAAAAAAAGAGATGAATTTTCAACAAAAGAGTTGAATTTTCAACCAGGAAAGATTTTTCAATTAGAGAAAAAAAATGTTAACCGAATTGTTGAATTCTCAAACCAAAAATACGAAATCTCTAGAAAACAGTAGAACTCTCAACAAAAAGTTCATTTTCAACCAAATAGTTGAATTTTCTGCGAAAATAATGGAATTTTCAACACAAAAAGACAAACTTTCAATAAAATAGTTAATTTTTCAATCAAAGAGATAGATGGACCTTCAACTAATGAAATGAATTTTCAGGAAAGTAGTTCAACTTTCAACTGAATCTTCAATCAAGAAGATTTATTTTCTGTGAAAAACGACGAATTTACAACAAAATACATCACATTTCAACCAAATTGTCGAATTTTTAAATAAAAACGATAAATTTTCAAGCAGTAATAGAATAGTTAAACTTTAATAAAATTTTTTTTTTAATTCAACCGAAAAAAAACTTTTCAACAAAACAGTTTAATCTTCAACCAAACAGAATTAATTTTTAACCCAACTATTTTAACTTATAATTCGTTTGAAAATTAACCTGTTTTTGCTAAGGATTCATAATTTTAATTAGGAATGTAACTATTTTATTGAAAGTTGAACTTCACTGTTGAAAATCCATTTTTAGTTAAAAATTTATGTTTCTTAGTTGAAAATTCAACGATATCAAAACAAATATTTTCTTGAGTGCTGAATATTTTTTTTGTCTTCACTGAAGAATTTTTCTTGGTTGAAAATTGGACTGTTTTGTAGAAAATTTTACTTTTTAACTTCAAAATTCAACAGTTTAATTGAAATTTTTTCTCTTTGGTTGAAAATGTAACTATTTTGTTGAAAATTCGTTTTTATTTGGTGAAAATTAATTTTTTTAACTGAAAATATAATTATTCCACTTTTGTTTAAAAATATAGTTCTTTGTCGTTGAGAATTTATCGTTTTTCATTCAGTAATGCAATAGTTATACTTTCAGTTTGAAAAACTAATTTTCAACTGTAAAAAAACGAATTTTCAACCAAAAGAAATTAATTCTGAAGACAAAATATAACAGTATTCTTTTTCATCACAAATAATTAACTTTCAACGAAAAATATTTGGATTTTCTTATTGGATTCTATTAATCCAGTTCTCATTTGAAAAAAACAAAAAAGGGGAAGTTTCTGGAAAACAGGGAGAAAAGGGGGAATTCTTTAAGCGAGTGTAAAGTCTCTATTTATATGCTTTACTTGTAAAATAAAATCACTAGTTTACACTTTATCAAGAGTTTCAAAAAGTTTATATTGACATGTATATTTTTCATGTGTGATGTCACATTCTACACTAAGCCCTCCCCCCACGTCACAAATCGTCACAGAAGACATTAACTCAGTATCATTACGGTAATAAATCGGTTATGCGTGCTTGACGAAGATGATGACTTCAAATTCAAGTACAATTGTGTAATGAAATCAAATTCTTCAATACTCAATAATCAATAATTCATTATTTCTTATTTTTTCCAATTTTCTTTCAGCTACTCATTAATTCAAACTAAGGGAAGAGGTGTAACGTCCACTATTGGGAAGAACAAGAAAACATACTCAAGATAAGATTGTCGCAGCTCAATATGTCGAAGGCATGATAAAAAAAGAAAACCGCTGGCTTAAGGCTCTTGAAACGACTCGCGTTTTCGCCAGATCCATGATATGTCTACAAAAATGCATTGCTTAATGTAATATTTTGACCATACAATCTAAAGACAATTATGTCGGCCGGTACAGAGAGATTTTTTCGAAAAATGTTCTTGTTCTTTTTTTGTTATTTAAAATTGAGTGTTTCTTTGCGCCTGCAAAATGCAACACAATAGCTACTGTGTATGCCGGGCTGCAATCACCCGGTTTAGTTTCAAGTCATATTAAATCCACAAGTAGCGTGTCTTCGTCGCTTGGAGTAATGTATGTATAATATAATAATATAATATAATAATAAAAATAAATAATAAAAATATATAATAGTTTTTCGAAAATATGTAGGATCATCCTTCATGCTGATAAGGAGGTTATCTTTTTCGAAACTTGCCGTCAAAATGTAGTGTAGTATTTAAAATAATAAATAATAATAAATTGAAAAAGTAGATATTTATAAAATATTTCTAAAACCTTTCTGAAGAATTTGGGTACCTTTATTTTTGCGACTTGAAACCAGACCGGGTGACTGCAGCCCGGCATACAAAATAGCTAGCGTATTGCATTTTACAGGCGCAAATAAACACTCAATTTTCAATTACAAAAAAAAAAACAAGAACATTTTTCGAAAAAATCTCTCTGTACTGGCCGACATAATTGCCTTTAGATTGTATAGTCAAAATATCACATCAAGTAATGAATTTTTGTAGACATATTATGGATCTGGCAAAACCCCGAGTCGTTTTAAGAGCCTTAAGATGGTTACAGCCCAATATGTTTTATTCAATAATGAAAATGACTTATATTGACATTAAATCACAGACGCGTTGCAAAATAGTTAGATTAACTTTTAATTAGTTTTAAATCACAATTGATATTACTGTCAAGAAAAGGGTTTCAGCAATCGAGATCGATATACAATATGTCAAATCTGAGACGATTTTTTATGTGTCGCGAGCCATTTTGCACAGAATATAGCCCCATTATGGTTGCTTTATTATGCGAGTTTATCGATCAGCTCGCTACTAGTAACCATTGTTATAGGCTTAGATTATTATCATCCAATGAAATTGACGACAGGTTCCGTTTTAATACATACACTTGAGATAGTTGGAAACATATTTATGCTAGTTTATTGCAATTAATATAATGTATGCTAATTTTTCTTCTTTTTTCTGGGGGTGTTGGGAGATCCTTTTATTATAGAACAATAACTACTTATATTTTTCATTTAAAATGCCTGCAATTTTTTGCGAATGTTTCGTTAAATGTAAATGAGATTCTAAATGTAGAATAAAATTGTTGGCCAGAGCTGGAGAAATTTAAATAAAAATAATTAATAATAAGTTAAACTTGTGAAAGGGGCAAAAAGGGAATTCACCATGGGTAAATATTTCAGCATTTAACTTGCAAATTTTAGTTTTTACATATGGAATGAACTATTATTCCAACTTTATGTTTCAGTTTGATGCCTATTGTCGAAACATCTTTCTTTTACGTATTTTTACCGTTTTTTGCTATTTTCTCGATAACTGTTAAAACTATCGTAAAATTGAGGTGCTCATTGATTTCAGCGTTAAAAAATACATCGAAGTCATTCATGTCACTTGCCAACATCCCAGTTTGATTAAACACATTGGACGCTTAAAAGCAGATGATGCTATTGATTCTTGATTTAAATTATTAATATCTGCTTTTGAAAGAGCGAACAAGTGCGTAATTTTGATTCAATAGCAATTTTTTTTAGTGTTCAGTGCTATCCCAAGTAAGATTAAACAGGTTCAACAATGTCAGAATGCCCCTTTTCCAGTTCTCGCCAGCCTCGAGCATTATTCTCCAATTATCAGAGTACGCCTTTTCCAGCTTTTACCAGCCTCGAGCATCATTTTCCAATTGTGCGAATGCCCCTTTTCCGGCTATCAATTGACTCGGGCATTATCTCCTAATTGTCTTAGTCCTCATTTCGCAACTCTCACCAGCCTTGAGCATCACATCCATTTATTACAGCACGCCTTTTCCAGCTCTCATCAGCCTCGAGCATTATCTCCTAATAATCTTAGTCCTCCTTTTGCAACTCTCACCAGCCTTGAGCATCATCTCCATTTATTACAGCACGCCTTTCCCAGCTCTCATCAGCCTCGAGCATTATCTCCTAATTGTCTTAGTCCTCCTTTCGCAACTCTCACCAGCCTTGAGAATCACCTGCATTTATTGCAGCACGCCTTTTCCAGCTCTCATCAGCCTCGAGCATTATCTCCTAATTGTCTTAGTCCTGCTTTCGCAACTGTCACCAGCCTTGAGCATCGCCTCCATTTATTGCAGCACGCCTTTTCCAGCTCTCATCAGCCTCGAGCATCATCCCCCAATCGTCATACTGACTATTTCCATCTCTCACCAGCCTCGAGCATTGTCCCCCAATCACATCATTTTCCAATTGTGAGAATGCCCCTTTTCCAGCTCTCACCTGACTCGAGCATTATCTCCTAAATATCATACTCCTCCTTTCGCAACACTCACCAGCCTTGAGCATTATCCTCCATTTATTACAGCACGCCTTTTCCATCTCTCATCAGCCTCGAGCATCATCCCCTAATTGTCATACTGACCCTTTCCAGCTCTCACCAGCGTCGATCATCATTTCCCAATTGTGAGAATGCCCCTTTTCCAGCTCTCACCTGACTCGAGCATTATCTCCTAATTATCATAGTTCTTCTTTCGCAACTCTCATCAGCCTTGAGCATTATCCGCCATTTATTACAGCACGCCTTTTCCAGCTCTCACCAGCCTCGCGCATTGTCCCCCAATTGTGAGAGAACCCCTTTTCCAGCTCTCACCAGCCACGAGCTTCATTTTCCCGATTGTCATCGTATCCCTTTTTCAGTTCTCATCAGCCTCGAGCATCATTCTGCAAATGTGAGAGTGCTCCTTGTTAGCTCTCACCAGCTTCGAGTATCATCAAAAGCCGATGCTATTGATTTAAATGGATATTCAATGAAACAATGATTGACTTCGACTCAACAGTGACGCTATCAATTCGATTGTATTCATTTGAATAAATAAGATCTGGTTTTGAACGAGCGCGAAAGATCATACTTTTGATTCAATAGCATTTTTTTCGCGGTGTGCAGCACTATCCCAAGTTTGATTAAACAGGTTGAACGATCGAACCGACACTTAAAAACCACGGACGGAGAGGTTGTCGATCGATGTCTATGGTCCAGGTGCAGATGGACTCAGGGGATAGGAGAGAGAGAGAGAGAAAGAGTAAGGGTGGGGGTAAAATGGGGAATGAGAGAGGGCAAGAGACACATGAGGGATCCAGAGAGAGGATTCAGGAATGGGTCGGTGAATTTCTCGAATAATTAAGTTAGACTCTAGCCGCTTACCTACACGCTTGTGCGTGCGGGTGGGTCGAGAGGTTGGGGGGGGGGGAGTTTGCTTGGCAGTATGCTCACGCAGACTTGCATCCCTTGCATCGCCCGACACATACATTCGGTGGCGTTGGATATATACTTAATGAAGCGTAAATAATTGAGTAATGCGCTGCGCTTCAGGCAGTTCGAACCAAGTTCTCCTATTGGTCAAAATTAATCTATTCCAGCGCATTAGTGATCAGTATCTGCGAACGGTCTAGGACTGGAGTAGGTACATCTCTGCCTATGTAATCGATGAGGCTGCGGTCAAGAGAGCCTAAAGTTCCAAAAATCGATCCCTCATTCGATCAGCGCTACTAATTGTCCAGAAATCGGGCATCCAGCAACGCTCTATCTTGTTCGAGAATTAACAATAAATCGAATTTAGTCCATTTCACACATATACGTTTTAACAATATAATTCACTTATTTATTCAAATTTAATATGTATTGTAATTTCACCTACTGCAAAAGAAATTTCGTGTAACTGTTACGTTGCAAAAATGCATGTTCACCAAATTTGGTACTTCCACAAATCGTGAGGAAATTGAACACTTTTAAAGTAGAACTCTCTACAGTCCGGAAGTGGTAAAATTATAAGATTCATTGGGACATATATCAGAGTGGTAAAAGTTCACCCCATTTTTTTTTGTAATTTTACCATTTACATTGTCTACCTCGCGGCAGCCTCACAAGTCACACTGAAAATCGTGCAGTTAAAAATTCATTTTATGCTTGAAGATTCATGAGTTTGGTTGAAAAATTATCTCATTATTTAAAAATTTAACTACTTTGTTGAAAATTCAACTATTTGGTTAAAAATTCATCCATCTTGTTGAAAGTGCAATATTTTTCCTTGAAATTCTAGCAATCTAAAGCATTTTCAATGGAATTTAATATAATACCCACATCAATTTTATTTAAAAGAATTTATTCCCTGACACTCCTGAAAAATCTTTTTATTTCTTATTTAAAAAACTTTAGAGCCTGGAAAAATAGTTTAAATAACACGATTGAAAACAGTAATTTTATAGTAGAAGACACCATAGGTATATAATATATAAATGAATTGAAAAATTCTTATTTATAATAATTTACTTGAAACTCTCGTATAACTATGCCTTTAGCTCAACTCGCATCAAAATTTATCCTGATTAAAATTTCTCACCATGAATTCCGCTCTTCGATTTCTGAAGCTATTGCTTCAAGGCATAATTCTCTGAGGTCATTTTAATTTCTTGGCCAATGCAAGTTAGTGGCTTAATAAAGTCCCATTGCGATAAATGCATGTTAATAAAAAACTGAGAATATATAATCTCTAAATTTGCCTCTGTCAATAGTTTGATTAGTATAGTTGTATAGTACAACATAATTACTCGATACCGGTAAACTTGGATTTTGAAATATTTTATTAATTTCAGTTTCTTGACAAAAAATGTTATTAATCCTAAATTTACTGATCAAATGGTATAAACAATAACTTCTACAACTTAGTCTAACTGAAACAGGAACCTATAAAAATAACAATTGTTGAGCTATTTTCAGAATGTTTATGTTAGGATACAAAATTCCGGGACCAACGAGAAATTTCAGGGTGATTAGATGAAAAACGGATTTAAATACTCTCTAAATTCCTGCTTTTTCCGTTTATCTCCATGAGAGATATTCACCTCGGAAAATATGGAAAACCTCTCAAGATTTTGACGAGAACTTTTTCATATTACAGGATCAAAAAGTAAAAGAGGGAAGATACGTAGTTTGTTCAAAAACCTAAATTTTACATTTCAAGAAGAATATTTTTAATTACGAAAATAGTGAGAAATATATGAAAAGAGAAGAAATTTTATATACTTTTTTTAGGAGAACATTTGTGTTCTCCTAATTTTTTACCAGGTGGTAATCAATTTTGACAATATAGATGAGATTTTGATTCTGTCATAACATGACACATGTGCATAAGCGGAGTGGAAAGAGAGGTGGGGAAATGAGGGTGAAGGGAGAAATGGCGGAAGTCCAGTTATTTCGGATATTAAACACGAAATTGTGTGTAGAATAGTCCGGAAAAGCTGCCCCTCTCGGTTCGCGGGCAAGTTATACGAATCATAGGCTATTAGCGTAGTGGTAAAAATTAATCAGCTGAAAATTTCCGCAGATCTTCCAATCAATCAGGCAAAACATTCCACATAGGAAATAATCAAAATTCAGGAAAACTCATTTAAATTACAGAAGTTTCCTTTTCTGAAAAATAAAATCATACACCAGACATGAAATCAATTAGTTATTTCTTTTAACTAAATTATACAAATTTTGAGTGTCAGTTTAGAAAGTTTGAAAGATTTAAGAAATTTAAAAAAAATTCAATAATTAATTCTATACTTACACTACCACAGGAAATTATATGAACGACTAACGCGGCGAACCTTTTTCCAGCTCGAAAAACACCCCTCTATCCTAAAATAATAATCACACTGTGTCCCCTTTTCCAGCTCGAAAAACGCCCCTCTACCCTAAAATAAAAATCACGGGGCGCTTCCTTTTCCAGCTCGAAAAACGCCCTTCTATTCTGAAATAATTTTAACGCGGCGTCCCCCTTTTCCAGCTCGAAAAACGCCCCTCTATTCTAAAATAATAATCACACTGTGCTCCCTTTTCCAGCTCGAAAAATGCCCCTCTATCCTAAAATAAAAATCACGGGACGCTCCCTTTCCAGCTCGAAAAAGCAGGTCCATCTAGCCTGAAATAATGCACGCGGTGGCCCCTTGCCTGACTCGAAAAACGCCCCTCTTTCCGAAATTACGGGATTTTATCTTAAACTTTCCTAGATCATGATACAACTTGAAACCGAGATATAAAATATGACAATTTGTTGTAATTAACGAGAATTAATTATAAAAATGAGCATCTGGACAAAATATTCGTCTGATAATAAAGAAAGCTGAAAGAAAAACTGGGTTAGACTTAATTTTTCCAAAGGGCAATTGCGAGAAAGGGAAATCGTTTCCCATCGAGTAAAATTTTCGAGACTCTTCAAGATAGCGTTTTTTTTTTAAATTGAATTTCTTTCTTTTTCATGTAGTAGAGTTCTTTTTCCCCTCCCTTTTCCCTTTTCCTTTTTCTCTATTTTCTCTCTCTCGAGTCACCCCAGAAGAAAAGTTAGCGCGCTCGAAGTATATAGCAGTTTTCTTCTTTGAAGCCGACTACCACTTGGGGGTGGCGAAGTCGAGTTTGGGGCAGGTCGCACATCAAAGTGAAACACTTGAGGCCGAGATTCTACCCTTTTCGCATAGACCCCGATGACCTCCGCTCTATATTGTCCCTCAACCGAAATTGGGCTCATTTTTTCCATGCACCGGAAAAGCGCTTGCACAAAAGATCCGACAAGTATTTCGCTCTCTTTGATTAACACGTCTCAGAACTTGCGACTAAATGAGACCGCATATGGTTAATTAAAATTTAAATGCTGTCCGCTCTCATTCACGATCTTAAAAAACACTGAATATCTTCAAAAATAGTATGTAAATTTATATTAGGAAATTCAATCCAGAGTTAATCAACATTTAAATTCTTCTTTCATGTCCAACATTCAAAACTACGAAATTCTTGAAAACCAACAATGAAACCAAGAAGCCAACGATCAAATTTGGACAACAGACTCTTTAAATGCCTCAATTCAAATTAAAAAACTTGAAATTTTTATTTCTGTATACGTATAGCGTTTGATCTAATTTTCTTCGCCAATATTGTTTAAAATCTTTGATTCGCGAATTGCAGTTTGTCGATGTATCGAAACGAAATCAAAAGCAAGATAAACGTTTGGCTCACCAATCCCATGCATATTAATTTTTAAGCCGCGTTTTCAAAAAAATTGACAGAAAGAGTGAAAAAGAGGGAAAGCGAGAAGCGAACAAACAGCTGTATCGAAACCGCGGTTGGAAACGAAGCGGCAATGATTTTTCGATCAGCGCAAAATCGCTTGTAAAAACAGAAAGCAATTAAAAAATTAATGCCTCGCAAGCCATACTGCAATCGCTGCGGCAAAAGTGCCCTGAAAAAATAGAGCCACGATTGATCACCCTACGCGTATTTAAATTTGAATTGCAGTATAATTAAATTGCAGTCAATATAGCGTCTTAAAAATATAATATAGATTTATATGAAATAAAGATGAGTTTAAAAAATTAATTATATCCCAAAGACTGATAATACGTAATTCATTATCCTATTTCCTTTATACATCGATTCATTACCTGAAAACGGGATCTCGATTTTATAAACTAGTTATTCACTTATTATACATATCAAGTACATCCTGTCAGAAAGTAAAAAAATCCCCTTGCCCAGCTCTCCCCAACCCCAAAAATCATCCCGAAGTGTAAAATCCACTCGTCCTCCTCTCGGAAGCCTCACAAGTCACCCTAAGTGTTAGATCACAGCCTCACAAGTCACACTGAATGTAAAATCACCCTTTTCCAGATCTCCTCAGACCCAAAAGAACCCCATATGTAAAAAATGGGGTTCTGTGAGTTTTTGATGTTAATTCTTATTTTTGACGGTTTGCTTCAGTACAAATAGTTTCTAACCCATCAAATATTACGCTCTACAGATAATCAGATCTTTCTCAAAATTGCGTAAACAATTTATTATTATATATATCCCGAATGTTGAAAAATACCCAAAATATAATTACCGAAATAAAAAATTTCCGAAAAATGAAAAGTCCGAAATTCATTTTTCTACAATATTATCTTTTGGGACTATTTCCCGATGTATATTTCTCTAATTGAGATAGATAATATGTCATTTTAGCCAATGAGCCAAGAAATTTGAAACTAAAAATTAAGAATTAAAACTATACATACTTTTTACATGCGTTGAAAAAAATCCAATTCTGAATAAATCTACCAATACAAAGAATCGTCAAGTGGCGCAAGTTCCGATTCAATCGCCGATTAAAAATTAATAACGAATATCAACAAAAGGCCAAATCAATAACGACGTGGGAGCTTCATTATTCGAAATTAAAAATGGTCCTGACAATTGGCTGAATAAAAACCGCTAGCCTCGTTTTGTAATTACAAATATCCACACGAGTGGTTGTTGAAAAACCGGTAAACAGAATGATCGATGGCGCTCCCTTTTTTTTTTATTTCACTCCCCCTCTTCATTTTAGTCCACCCCCAGATCCTTTTTATTCCGTGTTGCGAATTAACATTGCCGACGCTCGCAAAAAAAAAACTTTCCATGTGATTATTAAAGAATAAATTTAAGAAAAAGAGACAAAGAAAGTATGAATAAGCATTACGGACTTGATAACGCCTCGGGTTCTTTTTAAAAACAAGAATAACTTTTCCTCACTCATAAATCATATTGAGATTTGCCAGGCTTTGTTAATTTTAATGAAACTCTGGTGCTTTTTGCATTTAAGAAAAATGATTAAGATGATATGTACCTAAAATATTATAAAATAAATTCTTTATTTTTTTGACAGTTTTAAAATTCAAATAATATTTGCCTAAAAAGCATCATATATCAGATAAGATTAGACTACAAAATATCAAATAGACTATCCTTTAGATTAAATTACAAAATTAATGGAATTCAATCATTTAGTCCAATTTTGAACCTGAAATTGAGGGGACATAATTCAGAGGTTTGAAAAAGAGGGAAACGTAAAAAAAATCATACTCTTTATTTAACGAGCGTGTCCGTTTATTTTTTATAACTTCCTGTATAACTGGGTACATTGAAAATTGCCGAATTACCATCGAATCAAATTGAATTATCGTTGGTGCTTAAATATCATTGTTTCGATGAAATAACCGAGCTTCCGTTGCAGCATAATCATTTTTATGACTCTTAAAAAATCGAAAGACTTGACGGAGTGAAATTTTGTGGTCCTTGTGTGATTTATAAAAAGAAGTAAAATTTTTTTCAAAATTAAATCGATCAAAACCTGACATTATGCACAATACTTTTAGTGTAGCTTATCGGTGGATTGAATACAAATGTTTTCCTACTTTTTCATCGTAAAAATCCTTTTCCATCGAAAAATATTATCAATACCAAATGCAAGTGCCAGCGAATTTTCCGAAACAAATAATAAACATGTGAAATTAACGAAGGCTGAAAGCATTTTTACGTGAAAATTGATGCAAGATAAATAATCGTTTTGTGCTTGAAAAAATGTTACTTTTCTCAAAATATTATTTACAAGAGTTATATTTAATAATAAGTGAACGGAAAATTTTTCTCTGAAGAGGACGGCTAATTTTAGAGTATTCTAATGATTTCAGAAATAGAAAATCATAGATAACAAATATGGAAATTTTGTATAAAAATGTCTTGGTTTAATATGTAAACCATATTACTGTTTTCCGTTCTTAACTGGAGCTGTTATGCGTCATATATTATTTTTATACTAAGCTTTGAATATATTTATAAGAAGTCGAATGCTTCGAGCAGCTGGCCTGATTCAATCCAGAGTGGAAAAATAATTTAAATCGACCAGTTACAGAATAACTCGATACAAATATATCAAATATTTCGCTTCCACTTCCAATTTCTATAAATGCAAGCAATCGGAAACATCCATCAATGTTTGTCAATATACAACACATTAATATTTTAATGAATCCATTCCGCTTGCTCTATAGACTAATAAATTTAAGAGAATATTTTTATTTTTCATTAAAATGCTCTCGCGGATGAAAGAGATTTGAGAAAATAAAAATTTAGTTTGGCAAGCAAATGAAATTCTATTCGTATCAAATAAAAGAAAATATGCATGAAAAAAACGATGGAAGTTTTATTATATGCAAATGAAAATGAAATTAACTCTGAGGCTAAAATGAGGTGAAACTTGAAGCAATGAATTTTCATCTACATGGCTAGCGCGAGCAGTACTAAAAATCGCTGATGAGGTCGAGAAACGTCCCTCTACTCAAAAATATAAATTACGCGGCGCCACCTTGTCCAGCTCGAAAATCGACCTCTATCCTCAAGTAATAACCATGTGGCGCCCCCTTTTCCAGCTCTAAAAAAGGCCCCTCTGTAGTGAAATAATTGTAACGCGGCGCCCCCCTTTTCCAGGTCGAAAAACATACCTCTATCCTGAAATTAATAATCACGTGACGCCCCCATTTCCAGCTCGAAAAAAACACACCTCTATCCTGAAATTAATAATCATGCGACGCCCCCATTTCCAGCTCGAAAAAAACACCTCTATCCTGAAATAATAAACACGCGGGGGCCGCTTTTCCAGCTCGAAAAACGCCCCTCTATTATGAAATAATTGTAACGCAGCGTCCCCCTTTGCCAGCTCGAAAAACACACCTCTATCCTGAAATTAATAATCACGTGGCGCCCCCCTTTTCCAGCTCGAAAAAAACACCTCTATCGTGAAATAATAATCACGCGGCGGCCCCTTTTCCAGCTCGAAAAACGCCCCTCTATCGCAAAATTAATAATCACGTGACGCTCCCTTTCTAGCACGAAAAATTAGGCACATATATCCTGAAATAATGCACGTGGCTGCCCCCTGTCTAGCTCGAAAAACACACCTCTATCCTGAAATTAATAATCACGCGGCACCCCCCTTTTCCAGCTCGAAAAACGCCCCTCTAATCTTAAATTAATTGTAACGCGGCGTTCCCCTTTTCCAGCTTGAAAAACACACCTGTATCCTGAAATAATAATCACCCGGCGGCCCCTTTTCCAGCTCAAAAAACGCACCTCTATCCTGAAATTTCACACTTTTTCGTAACTTTCCTAAATCTTGTGAAATGTTGAAGTCGAGTCACGAAATTCAAGAAATTTTGCAAAAACTAAAAAGTATCTCTACGAGGGGTAATTCGACGTGAAATTTCGAAAGATTTCTACCAATGAAAAAAATTTATAGCTTTATTTCCGAAATTTTGGAAAAATTGGTGGTTTTCATAAGAAGAGGATGCAGAAATTGGAGTGGTGAACTGATATCCCAACAATATCCCCCGGTTGGCAAATAAATTGGAAAGAAATTCGAACGTAACAATTTGTTCGGCGAGCGAAATAACGGTCAGTGTTTTGCAGTAATATTTCACCGGAGCAGTTGGTATTAATTCGTAATATGTTACCAAACAAACTATACGAAAGCCACCCCCGCTCCACCCCTTCTCATCCCCGTGACAAAACCCATTCCACAACCCTTCTAATATATGGTCCAGTATTATTGCAATGCAATGGACAGAATAGTGTCAAAATTTATCGGCGGCCGTTTTTCATCTGCACGTCAAATCAGTGAACGATTAAAGCGCGTGAATTAGCCGAAATTTCTCCCTGGGATGTCGCAATCGAGGCAATAAGTGGGGACGATCAAGTTGAAACAAAAATACAGAAATAAAAGTTTACTCCACAACTTTTATTTCTTCCGATTTCTGATATGAATAGTCAAATGGGAATTTGATTAAAATTCGTCATTATAAGAAAGAAAAAATGGCAAACAAGGTAGAATATTAGGGAAATGATTAATGATTGCTGAGACTGGATCAGATCAGAAAATCGAACAATTAATATTTAAAGAGACAGACATAAGGGGAACGTTATGAAGGCAAGTTACATACCCTAAGAACGTTGCCCTGAATTTATAGACTTCGAAACCGGACGTGGCACGTCCCCTCTACGTCGGAACGTAGCAGGCTAGCGAATTGCTTTGCATACAATTTCAGGCAATCGCAAGATCTTAATATCGACTGTAATTTAAGTTCGCTCTGTTTAAAGGCCTCTCTCTTCTCTTCTCTTCTCTCCTCTCTCTCTTTTCTCAATAATACACATGTGAATCTCTTTCCCTCTTACGTCATACTTAGAATTCCGTTATTGCCTCCTTCTTCCGCCGGCCCTCTTTTAACGTCTTTATTTTTAAATTATACTGCCCTACAGGATACCCATATTAGTTCCTACACGCATCTCAGTTGTGCAAAAATATCGTTTCAGTTTATGCATCTCTCTCAGGAAAGTGCCAATTGTCGGCTATTCTAGATTACTTACTCTCTTTATGGTAGCATTAGGTTTACCTTCAACATTTATTTAAGTTTCTTTCAAGGTAGATTAAATTGCAAATTACGAATTGAACCAATCCAGAGCTCAGTCATTTCTCCGTTTCAGCGCTCTTTTAACGTCTTTATTTTTAAATTATACTACCCCCCTTATTAGTCTCCACACGCATTTGAGCTGTGCAAAAATATCGTTTGACTTTATGCATCTCTCTTAGGAAAGCACCAATTGTTTGCAACGTTTTTATCCAACTACAGTGTTGGGTTTGCTTTTACGATTTATTTGAGTTTCTTTGCAAATTAGAAGAAATTGCAAATTACGAATTTAATGAGTTCAGAGCTTATTCATTTCTCCGACATTGATAAAGAGAAGAGAAATAGCAAAAATTAATTATAATATGTGACGTGCGCCGAAGAAAGGGGTCTTACTCTGAAGAGTGAAATTTTTCAGGGCGAGCGGTCGAAGTCGACCCGATAGACGCGACTTTTAGGAGAGAGGGAAGACTCACGAAATCTTCC
>JAABKJ010000058.1:0-83052 GCA_011634705.1 Andricus grossulariae
TCCGTCAACAATAATATTTTTCCTTTACAATTAATTTATCAAAATTCTTTGCAGGTTTGAGTTCTGAACGATACAAAGTCTCTGAGGACGATCCACTGCTGTACATCGGCTCAGTGTTCAGCAAAGCGAAAGATTGCGGTGGACTTTTTTCAAAATATGTATATAAAGTAACTCTGTAAAACTAACGACAATTGTTTTCAAATATTCGAATAATAAAGTTTAATATTCTTAATTAATTATTTACTTTTTTACTGAATAAATAAAATGTCAGTAATATTTTCATAAATAAAAATTAGAAGGGGCCTGGTCGGGGCCAGATTCTGCCAGATCTGGCCCCAACCAGGGCCACTCAGAAATTTCTGCACGGGTTAGTATATGCTATAATCTAATTTCTTGACTTTTAAGGGTGAAGAAAATTCCCTGAAAATTCTAGGTTTTTTCTAGGTACCTCCAGATTTTGTCAGGTATCAGTTTTCTTAATACGAGGCCATTCAAGTATTAAGAATGGCATTTTTTAATAACAATTCTCACCCTACTTCCTCTTCAATTTATTACGTAAGACTTATATCAACGTTTTAATTATCCGTCTGTGACTGGTTAAATTGCATCTAACCAAATTTAATTAAAAACCAGTTAATTCAAAAAATGGGAATAAATATATAATAATTACGCGATTCAATTATAAATCATCTTTTTTCAGTGCTATCAAATATTTGACTCTATGGAAATGGTACTTTATACATATAAAATAAAATAACGTTCCTTAATTTATGAAAGTAACTTCATAAATGTAAAAGAAATTTTTGAATGGTACAAGCTTTCAGAAATTTTATATTTACTTGATATTCTTAAATATGCTCGTGTTATCACTATCAAATAATTTGAGAAATTATTAATACTAAAAACAAAATTGATATATTTTTAAATTTGTTGTTATATCGAATGAATTTGATGCATAATTCAAACCAATTTTTTTATTATTTTTGTAGGTACTTGAAATTCAATTTAACATATTATCATTTTCAGTGAAATATATTTTCCTAAGATGTTTAAATCAAATGAAAATCACGACTTTTGTCTAAAGCAGAAGAAAAAAATACAAATATATAAACCATAACGACAACTTTTTTTTTACTATTTACGCTTAGGCCCTCTTCTAAATTTTGTTGTAATAATCAATGGACCTTTTTTATCAATTTTATAAATCCAGCTCGAATATATAAAAATTATAAATCAAGACCCATTTCAATTCGAATCAGACACGAATTTTTCCGAAGTTATGCGTAATTAAATTTTTATGTTCGTTTAAAAAACACCAATTCTTTTTTTTAAACTCTACAAATTTTGATTTCATTGAGATATTTCATTTTTATTTCTAAATTCTGTTGACGCTTATCCTCTCCTTTGTTAAAATATGTTGAAAAATTTTCAAATCTAAAATTAACATAATGGTGTCGATATTTTGTTTTAAAATAAAAATAACTTATTTTCATACGAAAATATATTTCTTGCCTCTTTTTTTTAAATTTGTATATATGCAAGGGAAGACATCCTGTGAAGACATCCTGTTATAGGAGCCAAACTAGTTTTGTAGCGATGAGAATTTTTGTTTGAAAAATTAAATTTCCGCATTTTTCTTACAAACAACAGAATCGATAAAATGTCAAGCAAAAAGTTCGCTCATTTTAAAAAGTTCTAAAAAATTCCTCTTTTATGATATATCTTGCAGCTTTTGCATGAAATATTCAAAAATTCCATTTTTATAAAAAAAAATTCTCGTGGTCAAAAAAATGATTTTTCTTGTATAAAGCTTACAGAATGTCTTCTTTAAATAAGTGCAAGGTGAAAAAAGTGATTGAAAAAAGTGGGGGTTTCTATTAAATTTGACTTTATATTTCCGGTTGAAATTTAAAAACATGGAAAGCTTTTTTCATGTAAAACGCCATTCTTTTCATTTTAACCAAAATTTAAAACAAATTGGGCTTATACAAAGAAGAAATTCCGTCAATTTTATGCAGGCGAAATCATTTTAATAGCCATGAGAATTTTTTTTTTCAAAAACTGAATTTATCTCGTATTTTGAATTTGAAGGATAGAAGCAAAAATTAACAAAAAATTGCAAAAAATAAACAGTTGTAGTTTTTATGAAAATAGGTCCTTTATAACTAAAAACTCGACGCGATTTTGTTAATTTTGAACCCTCTTAAAGTTGTCCAACGGATTTAAAAACAGGAGAAGAAACCTCATCAGTATATTGCAAGAAAATTTAAATATCTTAATGTAATCAAAAGTGTTAGAGATTTAAAGAAATAAGTGATGTTTTTTAAACAACAGATTTCAAAATTCAAACACTCATAACCCCGCAGAAATGTTTTTTTGCCCCTATATCAGAAGAAAAAGAGTCGCATAATTTTCTCTAAAAAACAACATATTTTGTTTACAATTAAAAATTTTAATTGCCTTAAAGTCCAAATTTAGTTCGAAATTTTTGAAAAGACTGACATTGAAGAGAAAATTTGAGTTTCAAAGCTCGAAAATGAAAATTTGCCTAATTTTACCTTTGAAAAGCCTTATACATATTTCAGTCCATTTGGCCTTTGGTCGAAAGCTCTTAGGCTTTGATATACCTAAATTGAAGAGCCTTCACCAGTGTCAGTTGGGAAGTTGTCTCAATGTTTATGAAACCCCTATTTCAAATTCTACCAATTAATTTGAATTCATCAAAGCTTTACAGTTTATAGCAACCATATATATTTCCACACTGATTACAAACTAAAATTTACACTTTTAATTAATTTAACTCTGACATTCATGAATTATCTCTAGCGTTTTACAGGTATATTTCGGATTTATTTCATCCTATGTTAATTAAATACACTAGGGGATCTTTTTCATTAATAAGGTGCAGATTGTTTTTGAGGAAGTAGCTCAAAGGTAGTGAATAAATATAATTTAAGAGATAAATGTCTACTCTAATTAATCCGACTAGTTTTTATGCAAGCAACACTGGGTTGGTGAGAATTATAAATTTTCAATTTGAAAGTTTTTAAAATTTGGTAATAATGGATGTTGTTTAACTAGATATTTTTATTGGAAACGATTCAAACTCAAATAGGGTGTTATAAACGTTTCTATTTTATATAATTTGATTTGGAAGATTTTCGATATATTAATGCAGAATTCTTGAATTAGAATAGCTCCTTTTTTACAATTTATTAAACTATCTAATAAACAGATTGTTGAACTTTTTAATTCGTTGACTTCAACAAGAAACAAATCTAAAATTGACAATTAAATAATTTTGAATTTTAAAAATTATCACAATTTCAACATAAAAAAAAATTCAATCTTAAATGTTCGTTTCCAATTTCCATTTAGAAAAAAATAGCGCGCTACTCGCGCTCATTACATTTTTCTTATCTTGACTGCCTAATTATCTAACTAAAATACTATGCTCAAATTGAAAGTACTATGAAAATTTGTAATCACAAATTCAAAAAAAAAAAAAATTTAAATAGCTACATTATAATTATAATTTTTAATCGACATCCCAGCAGGAATTAGAAGCAAAGAAAAAAATTAATAAGTAATTTTAGTATTTATTATTCTGAAATGTTGAGTCTCATTGATGTTTTCCATTTGGACACTGATTCATTTTGCAAATGTTCACGATTTAAAATTCATTAACTCGTTTAATTTTAAAGGTTTATAGTTTAAACTTATAAAATTTTGAACATCTTTTAGAAATAGGTCTGTCTTGAAATTTTGCAATTGAAGATCCTTAGATTTCTGCAATGCATAATTTAATATAATGTAATTCCAAATGTTTGCCACGAAAAAATAAGTTATGAGCTATTTAAATTCAATCAGTTTTTAAAAATTGGGAAGAAGCGACAATAAAAAATTTTAATTACAGAAGCTATTGTTAAAATGTTTATTTTTCATAAATCTTAAACTTTTTTCGTTAATTTTTTTCCATGAGAAATGACCGATAATTTAATTTTAATTCTTAAAATCATAGCAAACTTTTTTACAGAGACCTGATTTTCAGCACGAACTACCTTACGGATGAATAATATGTTTTCCAAGTTGAAGAAATTTCGAATGCAAATCATAATAATTACAGAATTTCTCATTGTATAACATAGAACTTGCATTACTTTTAATGGTCAATTTCTAAAATTACAAACTCTTCAATTCTACAAGCTTTACAATTAAAAGATTTACAATTTTGAAAATTTGCAATTAAAAACTCTTGAATTTTGAAGATGTGTAAATAAAAAGTCTTAGGTTTCAAGATTTTGATTGTGAAAAGATAAGTTTTCAATACTAAATCTTCGAAAATATAAGAAATTTCGAACGTAAATAATTAAAATTACAATAGTAAAAAATTAGTGCAATTTTTAAACAAATAGTTAAATTCTGAACATAAAACGATGAATTTTTAACCATATGGACTAGTTTTCAATTAGGATGATGAATTTTAACGAATAAAATATGAATTTCAAACTAAGAAGTTTAACTTTGAATCAAGTAGTTAAATTTTGAATGAAAAAATTAATTCTTAACAAAAAATATAATAGTGGATAGATAGGATATAATAGTGGACTACAACAAAAATATATTTCAATTAAGAATAAAAAACTATCAAGTTTCACTAAAAAAGTAGCATTTTCAATAAAATATTTGAATCCTAAACCAAAACAGGTAAACAAAACCCTTAAATTTTAAAGAAAAAAAGACGAATTTGCTGTAAAACAGTTTTATTTTCAACCAAATATTTGAATTTTCAATTAAAACTGGTCAATTTTCAACCAAAATTTAAATAGTTGAATTTGTAGTTACAAAATCGCTTTTATTTTAGTCTAATTTTCTTCAGGGACGGCTTAAACTGAAGCATGTAAAATACTGAGATGAAAAATAAAACTGGCTTTTTTATATTTTTCTTTTTTTGATATCAGTGGTTTAAATAAAATAAAATTATGAAATGTTGGCCGATTTGTTGTTGGTATTTTGAACGTGTGGCAGAAAAAGAAAAATTAATTGAATTAATCTATATTTGATGGTTGTATATTAACAAAAAATAGATTATAAAAATTAACTGATTTTTATATGGGATAAAAAGCAGCCTAATGTTGAATACTACATCATCTACTATATCTACCATTATATCATCGTGGCAGTTCAGTTATTATGTAGTGCACTCAGAAAATTTGTTCTTTGAAACTAATATTTCCTTGACCCTATATCACAGATAGAATTTGTTTCTTCCAAATAAAATTTGAATTAAACAATGCTTTGTCTAAATAAAATAAATTCTGCATAAATCAAACAAATATTTGTTTGAAGCAATCAAATCTTTGCTTGACCCTATATCAAAGAAATAATTTGTTTATTTGAGTTCAATTTATACAATATTTGTCTTTTCGTTGAATTTCTAATATTTTAAATGTTAAATATCCTAATGTTGAATGTTTCAAATTCGATGAAAATCTCTAGTAAGTAAAATTAGTAATTGGACATATTTCATGAAGGAGTAGCACAAAGATCATGATTTAATTTACGTAAACTAAGAGATAAACGGTTACTCTAATTAATCTGACTAGAGGTACATAAGCTCATGAATGCCTAGTTAAAATAAGTACTGTATCTGCTATATAATCCAAGCAAGACTCGGTTGGTTGCAAGGGGGTGTTTGGCTTGGACGATAAGATATGCTCATTACGCAAGCAAACAAGCCAGCTTATAACAACAAGCCACATGAAACCCTTATTAAAACTTTACTTGTAAGGCACGTTTTACTCGTTTTTAGTGTGCTGCCAAAGGGCAGTTTAATTAATTGAACGGTCCTCTACTCTATCTTTATTGCCCCTCGATTAAGCTCTAAAAACCCCAATCCTCTTTTACGAAATTTTTTCACTTAACTTTTTTCAAACCACTCTAATAATGCCTATAAAAGTAAAAAAAAAACATCCAATTATTAAAAAGGAGATGACGCCATTTTCGATTAATATCTGGAAACTATTGTTGTCGGAAAACCCGTGTTTATGATTAGTTGGAGGTGTTATTTTATTCCGTTTTTTTAAAAGGAAGATTGCAAACTTCAGAACTCTTGGTTTAGCAGGTATCAATTTAGCTGAAATTTCGATTCACCGAAATATCATTAGATTGTAGCTAAAAATATAGTGGTTTTTCAGAAACCCTACAATTATTTCTCGAAAATCACTACATTGATATTAACGATCTAATGTTTCTTCAGGGAAAATGAGATTTCTGTGAATTTAAATTTTTGCTACATGAATACCTATACCTCTTGATTTATTTCTTGGTTGCCATGGTAACTTCCCTAAATATAAATAAAATTGTCAAAAATGAAAACTCTGGAAACTTCAAGTTTATGATAAATTCAAATTTATCTAAATAATATATTCAATAATTCCGCAATAATAATGAATAAAGGAAATCTCTCCAGCACATTTAAATACAAAATGTAGTATTTTCTGTTCAAGAAAAATAACATATAATCCAAGTTGTTAAAGCTTAATGAAATACTTTTTTTCAAATACAATCTTAAAAAAACAAAGAATTACATATTCTCTTAAACATATGAAAGCTTTTATTTTCTAAGATGCTGATTTTCTGACGTTCGCTTTCCTATGAAGAACATGTTTTTCATAAACTAGATTACAATTTAAAACTACAATTGCAATATTTAAATAAACCTACAAAATGTATACACTATACAGATGTGGTGTTTACGTAAATAGTTTGAATGATAAAAAAAAATATTTTAACATGTTGGGGGTGAAGTCTTCTCAATTTTTATAGAATTTCAAAAATTAGAATGTTTCAGTTCAAAAACTTTTGAAAATAATTTTCAGAGGCCGAAGAGATTTCTTTTAGTTATAATAGTAAATTTTATTGTATGTATATGAGAAAAAATGTCAAAAATGTAATACTTTATCATATTCACTATCAAATTTTCTCAATCCTTGAATTGCGCAGTCTGCCTAACCTGAAAATTCTGAAAATAATAAATATTTAATCTCATATTTCTGCTCCGAGCAGAAATATACAAGCTTCTATACGAAGATTCAATATTTTTTATTTGCAGAATTTGATGGAAAAATCAAATTTTCAATCTTTTGTCATGATTATATTATAAGAATGATTTTTTGAAGATCTATAAATGATGTCAAACAAATTTTTCTGGTTTGGAACCTTTTTTATGTTGAAAATTTGTCAACTATGTCAGATATCGAACAAAAAATGTATTTTTAGAATAGTTCTTACAAAGTGTGTAAGAATTTCTCTAAAGTCTATTTAAAAAATGTATCCTCTCACTTTCCTGGAAAATGAACCGAATTTTATCTCTAAAGAAAGGGTAATTAGTTCGCGCATAGCGCGCATAATGTTCTATTAGCATGATAAAAACGTGTGCATGTGAATCGTTTCACTAGAAAATATGATTATATTTTTTCGAGTTTAATTTAAAAAAATGGTGCTTTGAAAGATAAGTTATTCCTTTGGAATAATTTAATCAAATTGCTCGAGAATATCTCTGGAATTATTGAAATTCATGTCCAACTTCTGGGAAAATTCCTCTGTGATGAAAAGTTGCGAAAATGAGGAATTTTGATGAGAAATTTTCGGAGAATTGGTGTAGATTAGTGTTGGAAATTAACATAGAGATATTCTGTAAAAATTTGGGAGAAAAATTCAGTCTGAATTAATCAGCTTAAATATGAAAATTTTGAAATATAAAAAGTTGTTTGATTGAAAACGATATAGAGTCAACACTAGGGTGCTCAATTGAAGATTTTAATTTTGCAAATGCTACCACATTTTTTATAAGACAAAACAAAATTTTTTCAGGATATTATCCGGCTTAGAATACAAAATGTTGTAATTTTATTGCAATTAATAGTTTCTAATAAAGAGAAAAAATACATACTCTCAATATTTTTTAAGCTTATATTTCAGTCTTATCGAAATTCTTATTTTCAGAAAAGTAAAAAGGCCCTCAAAAAGACAAACGAAAAGTTCTGCCAAAATAAACAACATTTTCACTTAAGGTAGTGTTATATTCCAAATTAAAAAAAAGTTTTCTTCATATAAACAATGTAACCTTTTTTTAAACTCTCTAAGTCGCTATTGATTGATCAAGAATGGTCATCGTTGCAGATGATCTAGTTTTAACATGGAGTTTTCCATACATTGAAAAAAAAATTTTTGTCGTATTTGACTTTTTTTTAAAGCTAAATGGTTATTTAAATTTTTAATTCTACAGATATATCTGTAATTTCTTATTGTAGAATTTTTTGCCAAAAAATGTTATTGATTTTTATATACTTTAACAAACTTTTTTAGAAAAATATTTGATATTTGGATTAATGTTATTATCCAAACAAGAAAAAACTTCTTTTATCCTTCTACAAGCTGTACCATGATGTTAATAAAATATCGGGTTTTCTAGCTTCAACAACCTTTTTTGAACAAATAAATGCATATACTGGTAAAAGCCACTAATGGATTTTTTTCATTTAACCAGTCTAAGCATCACAACTTTTCGAAATTATTAAAGAAAAAAGGTTAAAAGGCAATTTACGCAAAACTTGAAGCCATAATATTCTTAAATATTTGAAATTGTATTGGGAAATAATATTTCAATTTTATTGGGGACTAACAGATTTGAATTGGGAGTTTTCAACTTGTTTCAATTTTCACTTCGTCAATGAGTAGTTAAAAAAACGTCACTCGTAAACACAAAAAAAAAAACACGTTTTTTTATCGTTCTCCAGTTGCGTGTTATCACCTCGACCGTAGAATCCCTCTGCGCCTCGACCACGTACTATAAAAATGAAAAGAGTGAAAAAGAAGATTTCTCTATGAGAACATTATTCGGCGTTGCCCGCTGAGATTAAAATTTGCCGGCAGACAATATTTGTAAAACAGGAGTAAAAAGAGCTTAAAAAATATTACAGTTTTTCCTATAAACTTCTTATTAAAAGTTGTATTTTTTCAACTAAAGAGAAGCGTATATTCACATTGCATTGCTTGTATTTATTTTTAAAATAATTTCAACTTTTATATTACTTACACGTAAATAATAGTGAAAAGTCATTCCCTGAATTTTCCCTGGCCAATTTTTCATTTTTCCTGACCACTGACATTTTAATATAGCATCTTTTATAAACGAAATAAGGCAATAACATTCCAAATTGATTTATTTATTGCAACCAAAAAATATGACTTTTCTACGATGAAAATGAATTTTTAATCCGAAAGAACGAATTTTCTGTCTGAATAGATGAATCTAGAACAAAACAGATGAATTCTGAACAAAAACTGTAATAGCTGACATTTCAAAAAGAAAAAAACCAATTTTCAACCAAATAGTTACATTTTCAAGAAATTCGTTGAATTTTCAACCTACGAAGATGAATTCTCAGCCAAAAATGTATCAGTTGATATTTTAACCTGAAAATAAATAAAATGTTAACCAAAAGAGATGAATTACAAATCCAAGAAGATTTTTTTATACCAAAAAAACGAATTTTCAAGAGTAGACATGAATTTTCAAACAAATAGTTACATTTTTAACTAAAATATATCAATTTTCAGCAAGAAATGTAAAAGCTAAATTTTCAGTTGAAAAATTCAAGTTTCAACAATAAAAACGAATTTACAAAAAAAAAAGAAGATTTTTCAGTCAGAAAAGAAAAAAATTGCATCTAATTTGTTTAACTTTCTAGCCGAAAGTCGAATTTCCTGTGAAAAAGTTGAAGTTACAACTCAAAAATATGATTTTTCAACAAAAAGATCATTTTCAATCAAAAAGTTGCATTTTTGTCTGAAAAAGAAGAAATTTTAATCCAGCAAGATTAGTTTTCTGCGAGAAAAATATTAATTTCCAACAAAATAGTTAATTTGTCAATCAAATAAATTAATTTTTAACTAAAATGATGAATCTTCAACTGGAGTAGTTAAATTTTAAGTTCAAAAATTAATTTGAAAGCAAAAGACAATACAACGAACTATAAACAAAATTTCCAACCAAAGAGATGAATTCTCATCTTCAACAAAATATTGAGTTTTTCACAAATGGGCTCAATATTCTAATTTTCAACAAAAATTTATTTTGTTTACCAAAATAGTTGAATTTTCAGCCCCACAAGATGAATTTTGAACTAAACAGTTGAATTTTCAACCAAAAATAATGAGTTTCTAAGAAAATGATTTAAATTTTAAGAATATAATTAGATTTTCTACTAAAAAATAAATTTTTCATCCAAAAAAGATGAAATCACAACCAAACATATAACAAAGTAGACTTTTGTACGAAAAAAAAATTAATTTTAAACCAAAAATAGTTAGATTTTCAACCAAGAAGATTAATTTTTAACTAAAATGTTGAATCTTCAACTGAAATAGTACAATTTTAAGTGAAACACTTAAATTTCAAGAAAAAAAGAAACGAATTGGTTCAAACTTCAACCACGTAGTTCAATCAAAAAATATAGATTTTCATTTTTATCAAAAAAAAAAATAAATTTCTACTGACACAGATAAATTTTCTCAACCAAAAAGACAAGTTAAAAAAAAGGTAGTTGAATTTTCAAACAAAAAAGATGTCAGTTGAACTGTCAGCACCAACATTTTAATGTTCAACAAAAAGTTAATTTTCTACCAAAATAGCTGAATTTTCAATCCAAAAAGACGAATTTGCAGCAAAACGGTTAAATTTTCAAATAATAAAACTCTTAACTAAAAATACAATTGTCAGGAGGAGGCATCTGACAAAAAAATATCAGGGTGGCCGAAAAACTCGATTTTTAAAACTCCTTAATTTTTCCCTGACCAGTAATATTTAAGGACTAGAATCTTTTTTTTTTAATTTCTGAAGTATATAATTTTTCATAAGAGGAATAAAAAATTTTCGAATTTAAATTTTTTATTTGAAGTGCCTTTAATAGAAATTTCCTGCATTTTTCCAGATTGGTTCAAAATCCCGAACTTTTCCCTGATTTCCAGGGTTTTCCCTGGTATACGATTTCCCTGACCTTACGATTTCCCATTACGATTAAAATTATATTTTCAAAAGAAAGAAATCTCCTACCATTTTCATTTCGTGAACAATCTATCTATCTGCTTTCCATTAATCTGTCATAACATATGCAAACGTCAATTGAACACTTTGATAATGAACCTACAGTAGATAATCATTAATAATTAAAAGCGCAAATACATATCATAATTAATTCTAATTTTCACTTAATAACACATATAGTGCCCTTACTATCAATTTAATTGAATTAATTATTTTATACACATTGTTTCAAATTATTGATTATTTACTGTCAGTTCATTATTTATTGTAGGGTCGCATCCACCATATAGATACACAAATTCATCCGTACATTCCATAAAATTTTTCCCAAATCATGATACTCCCAAATCGTAATTAGTGAAAGTAAATTGATTTTCTACGCTTCAAATGAGTTTTCCCAGGGATATAATAATGGTTTTCCCCTTTTCAGTTTGAAAAAAGAGGAAAACAAAAAAATGTGTTTACTCTCACCTTTTACGGAATTTGAAATTGCTCGTTTCACGAGACTGAAACAGGTTTGAAGGTTTATTCGTCCATGGTATCGTACAAACTGTTTTCCGCTCGGAAAATCTGTTGTTTTTTATGTTTTTATCAAAGCGTAAAAATGAAAATGTTATTCACTTCATGGAAAAAACATTTTTCGAACCAAAAGAACTGTTATCTTGAATATACAAAAATATTTGGTTGAATCAAAAAAATGTTTGATGAAGCAACAAAATATTTGATTAAATCAAAATATTTTTTTCGTAGAATCAACCAAATATTTCCTCTATCGAAACATTTAGTTTAAACAAGCAAAAAATATAGTCGGGTTAGCAAAATATTTTCATGTCTATAAAGTAACCATATTCCATGGTTGAACCAACAAAAATTTTCTTGATTCAACCAAATCGTTTTCTGAGTGCAGGAGTTGCAGCTTCGGAAAAAGTCAGTTTTTATAGATAATTACTAATCTTGTGATATATATTATTTATAAAAATTAATTTATAACTTACGTGGATATTATTTAAATATAAAGAATTCACAGTCCAAAATGCTAGCTCTCAAGACAGGGGAAATAGAGTGATTTTTCACGAAAAAGGGGAGTAAATTATTTAAATAAAATTAATGTATAATTGCGATATTGAATCAAGTCAAAATATATGACCTTTTTAACAAAATAGTTGAATTTTCAATGAAAAAAAGATTAATTTTCTATCAAAAGAGATGAATTTTCAATGAAATAGTTGAATTATTGTAGCTAAAAAGTCTAATGTTTTAGAAAATAGTTGACATTTGAATTTCAAGAGATGAATTTTCAACCAAAAAAGATGATTTTCTAACCAAATAGTTGAATTAAAAAATAATTAATTATTGACCAGAAAGTTGAATTTATAACCAAACAGTTAAACTTTCAAGCAAAAGAGATGACAATTTAACAAAATATTTGAATTTTTAACCAAACAGTAGAATTTTCAATTTGCAAGGATGAATTTTCCCCCAAATGGTCGAATTAAAAAAAAAATACTTAAAGTAAAAACAGTGGCATTTTCATACAAATAGTTGAATTTTGAGTTAAGAAGATGAATTTTTTAGAATACAGTAGAATTTCAAGTCCAAAAGGACGAATTTTCTATCAAAAAAGACGAATTTTAACATAGCAGTTAAACTTTTGACAAAAAAAAAGATAAAGTCTCAACGAAAAATATAATTATTAATATTTCAATCATAAAAGATATTAATTTTGAGAGAAAAAACAATTGAACTCAATCAACAAAATTTCAAGCAAATAGTTGAATTTTTACCAAAAAGTTAATTTTCAACTACATGGTTGATCTTTCTACCGAAATAATAGAATTTTAACCAAAAAGACGAATTTTTAACAAAACAGTTGAATTTTCCAGCCAATAAGGAACATTTCCATAAATACAGACAAATTTACTACCAGGGAATAACATTTTTCAGCAAAAAATTCAATTTCGACCAAATAGTTGAATTTTTAAGGTCAAAATGCGATTTTTTTAGAAAAAGTTGAACTTTGAATCCAAGAGGACGAATTTTCTAACCAAGAAGAAGAATGTTTAACAAAAAAATTGAATTTTTTAATGAAAAAAATTAATTTTTTGCATAATAGTTCAATTAAAAACAAAACAATCAAATTTTCAACATAATACTTGAATTTTTGATCAAGTAGTTGATATTTCATCAAAAAAAGATATAAATTTAAAATGAATGACAGCTGAATTAAACAAAAAAGAAAATAGGAATTTTCAACAATAAATTAATTTTCAACCAAATAGTAGAATTTTCAACAAAAACCGAATAATTTTCAACCAAAATTTAAAAGTTAAATTTTCAGTTTAAAAGAAATGATTTTCAACAAAAAAACGAATTTCTACCAAGGTAGTTAAATCTTCGACCAAAAAATAATGTTTAAAAAAAGTTTAACTTTCAGCCAAATAGTTCAATGTTCAACCAATAATATTAATTTTTTTACCAAAAAAGACCAATTTTCAACCAAATACATGAATCTTCAACCAAATAGATGAATACTTCAACTAAAAACAATACATTTTCAATCAAAAATGGAATAGTTCAATATTCAATTGAAAAAATTAATTTTTCAAACGAAAAAAGATTTGAACATAATAGTTCCATCTTGAACCAATAAAATGCATTTTTAACAAAGTATTTCAACTTTCAACCAAGTTTTTGAATTTTCAACGAAACAAGATGTAATAGTTGAATTTTCAACGAAGAATGGAATAATTGAATATTCGATTGAAAAATAAATAATTTCTAATGAAAAAAATCTTAACGACATAGATTAATCTTCAATTAATAAAATGAGTTTTTAACAGAATATTTAAAATTTCAACCAAGCAGTTGAATTTTCAACCCAAAGAGATTAATTCTCGACGGAAAATGCAATACTTAATTTTTCTAATGAAAACGATCTATTTTCAGTCGAAGATGGAATAGTTAAATTGTCAGTTGAGAAAAACATTGTTTTACTAAATAAAAACAAATTTTCAATAAAAAAGATGACTTTATACCAGAAATATAAGTAGTAGACTTCCATTAAAAAGAATGAACTTTCAACAAAAAATAGTTGGATTTTCAACCAAATAGTTTAGTTCTCAAGCCAAAAAGACGATTTTTTAAGAATAGAGTTGAATTCAAGATCCAAAAGGAGAAATTTGTATCCAAAAAGACGAATATTCAACAAAACCGTTAAACTTTTGACCAAAAAAATACTTTTTAACATAATAGTTGAATTTTTAATAAGATAACTTAATTTTGAACATAATAGTTTGATTTTTTACCAGATAGTTGAATCTTCAATCAAAAAAGATAAATTCTCAACAACAAAAATAATTGTTGATATTTTAATCGAAAATGATTGTTATTTGAATTAAAAAACAGTTGAATTGCACCAAACATACGAATTTTCAACAAAACAGTTGAATTTTCAACATAAAAAAAACAGGGGACAAAAGAGGAAATATTCGAAAAAGGGCAAAATAAGGGAATACGGTAAGACTATGAGGTCTGAATATACGAAAATAAAAGTAATTTCTGAATAAGATTTTCAACACTTACAATCAAGATAAATAAAAAAATAGAATTTAATCACAATCCCTTAATATCAGCTTTTCATCAGGGAAATTTTAATCAGTGAAATATAATGCTCCACTGGTGTTTCAATTGCTGGAAACAAGTCCTCGAGAATGCAAGGAATCTCATTTAGAGCCAAGACTACTTTGTTCATTACGTGCAACTACTTTTGAATGCTTCCGATTTACATAGATATTACGGAAGGTGGACAGAATCGTGATTCAAATATGCGACTGTATATTGGAAAATTTCGATAACTCGAGGAATCCCGATCATTACAAAAACTTCATCGGAAATTTACCCTTTTGTGTAAAATTTCGTGTTTTTCGTAATTTTTAAATTATTTTAATAAAATGTGGTAAATTCACCGAAAACAAATATAAAATAAAAATTTCATTTTGTAAGACGCAGGTATTTTTATAATTATTTTCCTGTTATGGATATTTAACAACATTGGACTTCCAAATTTGTGCGAATTAACAAACAAATTATTGTGTTTTTATTTTTGCAAAAAGGGATATTTGAAGGTTCTGCAAGTCCTATGAAGGTTGACATGTATTTCCCATAAGAAAAAAAGTAGTTTTTGTAAATTTTATTTAGAATCGTCAATATTAGATGAATCGAGTTAAAACTTAACATTTCTCTTCACAATTAGCTATAGATTACAAATGTATAATAACTTTTTAAATATCACCACCATAAGTCTGTTTTAGAGGATCCCAAAAAAAAAACCCGTAAGTGAAAAAATGGGTTTTGCGAGTTTTTGCGCTAATTATGAATTTTTTTGAGTTTTTTTTTTATATAAATCATTTCTAATACATGAAATATCTCATTTTCCTGATAATAAGATGTTCACATAAATTATTTAAACAATTTATTATCGTTTTTAGAAATTTTCTCTTAGAATATAGTTATAAAGTCGCGGTTTTCCCGAATTTTTCAATTTATTTTAAACTTTTCAACTAGAGTGAGGTAATAAATTATTCCAGTTAACAAACCTAATTGTTTGAACAATTTATTATTGTTTATAACTGTCTTCTCTTAGACAATTGTTAGAAAATCTCTGTTAGTTCCGAATTTTTCTACATATTTTCAACTTTTCGATTAGAGTTAGGTAAAAAAATCATCAAAAATTAACAAACAACATTGTTCAAATAATTCATTATTACTTTCAATAATATTCTCTTTGAATAACGCCAGATGGTTGCGGTTTTTTATGAAATTTTCTATGTTTGTCCATTTTTCACTTAAAATAAGGTAGTAATGAATGAAATTTAATGAAGCTGATTGTTGAAACAAATTACTATTGTTCATAACTATCTCCTCCTATATTAAAGTTATATTTGCGGCTTTTTCTAAATTTTTTTACTTTTTGTTCACTTTTCACTTTTAGAGGTAATAGTTATTTCAAGTTAACAAACATAATTGCTGATACAATTTATTATTGCTTATAACTATCTTCTCTTAGATAATTGTTGAAAAGTCGCGGTTATTTCCGAATTTTTCAACTTATCTTAAACTTTTCATTTACAAAAGAGGTAACGATTAATTCAAGTTAACAATCATAATTTTGTCAACAATTTATTATTACTCTTAATAATAATCTCTTTGAATAACACTAGATAATTTCGCTTTTTTAAATGAAATTTTCAACTTTTAATCCACTTCTCATTTAGAACGAGGCAATAATTAATGCAATTTTAAAAACCTAATTGTTTACACAAATTATTATTCTATATAACTATCTTCTCCTATAGTAATGCTAGCTAGTTTCCATTTTTCCTCAAATTTTTAACTTTTCAATTAATTTTTCACTTAGAGTGAGATAATAAGTAATAAAATTTAGTAAACCTGCTTGTTTAGTCAAATTATTATTGTTTATGACAATCATCTCCTATATTAATTCCAGATAATTACGGTTTTCTTCTGATTTTTTTAACTTTGTGTTCACTTTTCACTTAGTGATGTGATAATTATTTCAGGTTAACAAACATAATTGTTTAACCAATTTAACATTGTTTAAAACTATCTTTTTTGATATTGATGCTAGAAAGTTGCGGGATTTTTCGGAAATTTTCCGTTTTTCCTTGACTTATTGGGTAGTAACAAATAATTAATATTAATATTAATTTAAATGAAAAGGCTATCAGTCACTACTTTAAGGAAAATTTACATTTAATATAATCCATACGATAAATTTGAAGAATATTTTAGATATCTGTTTGATTTCAGAAAAATGTATTCACAAAAAAAATGGTTTTAAAAAATGATTTTTTCTATTGCTTATTTATTGTTTGTTAAAAAAGTAAAAAAAATTTAGAAACACCCGTATCTTTCTAGCAATTATCTAAAGAAAGATATTTATACACAATAATAAATTGTTTAAACAATTAGGTTTGTTAACTTGCATTAATTATTATCTCGCTGGGTAAAAAGTGGACAAAAGTTAACAATTTCAGAAAAAACTGCAACTACCTAGCATTACTATAAGAAAAGATAATTATAAACAATCATAATTTGTTTGAACAATTATTTGCGTTAAATTACATTAGTTATTATTAAGCTCTAAGTGGAAAGTGGATACAAAGTTGAAAATTTCATTTAAAAAAACGCAAATTTTTAGCATTATTTAAGTAAAATATTATTGAAAATAATATTGAATTGTTTAAACAATTATCTTTATTAAATCGAAAGAATTACCACCTCACCCTAATTGAAAAGTTGAAAAAAAAGAAACTACAACTTTCTAGCATTATTCTAAGAGAAAATTATTACAAATAATAATAAATTGTTTGAAAAATCATTTGTGTTAAATATAATTGACCGTTGCTTCGCTCTTACTAAAAATTTCAAAACAAGTTGAAAAATTCGGAAAAAAATGCGACTTTCTAACTCAATTCTAATTATTATCAAGAAACTCGCAAAGCCCAATTTTCCACTCATGGGGTTTTTTCGGGATCCTAAGAAGTAATTTTTTATCTATATTTTATGGCTGATTGTGGAGAGAAATGTTGAGTTTCAAATAATAATCCTAAAATAATAATCCTAATCCTAATAATCCTAATATTGATGATTCTGAATAGAATTGATAAAAACGTATTTTTTCTTATGGGGAATACATGTTAAACTTTATGGGACTTGCGGAACCTCTAAATATATATATATTTTTTTTTAACAAATTTCTGTGTGGATCCGAACAAATTCAGGGGCAATATGCATGAAAATTCAAAAAAAAAATATAAAAAAATCCAGTGCATTTTTGGACCACTCAATGCAGAGTCAACACTTTTTAAAATCAAACCCACAGGTGCAATTGTTTATTAAATTTTGTAACCAAGCCTTTTATGAATCGAAAAATATTGTCAAAAAAATATTATATTTTTTCAGATGAATTCGTTTTGCGAAAGTATTTATGGTTTTTAGTATTAATTTCATAAACAATATTGATGTTGGGAGTTATATGTATGTGAATCGAATAAAGACTCAAGTTGGATTTGACCGGAAATTTGTACATTCAATACCGGGATTAAAATTTCTAATAAAGTTAAGCCTTCGCGGATTAAGGATTAACAATTTGTACCCAACATATTTTGATCGATTTTAGTAGCGAAAATATGATTGAATTTGGGTTATTCCTATTGTTCATATACATACAATTTTTGTTTCGAAAGCTGAATTTATTGGTCCAAACAGATTTAACAACGCAATATTAAATTTTAATCATTAGAGCGTAATGAAGTTTCGTCATGTATCAAAGTTAAATATTAAATGTGAATTTCCAGTATGTGATAAATGAATTATAATTAAAAAATTATTGGAAAATCTCATTAGCGATAATGATCATAAAATTAATGAACATGTAAATTTGTACCGTATAAATGACTCATTTATAAATATCATTGAATGCAATAACTTTTTGATCTACTACCAAATATCAAGAAAAATTTGCGAACAATTCATACTTGAAATTTTATGGTCATGCAGTAGCTAAGCTTTATCAAATAAAAGAATAATGCGTAAGATAGATCAGTGAAAGCACTTTTATCTCTGTAGTCACTCACAGGGGATTTGAAAATTCAATCCGCTTTCAGGAAAAAGTTATTACGTTTCAATTTTTCATTCAATTTCAACCTCAAATGAAAATCAAAAAAAGATTTTTTTTCTCCGGGATATCAAACAGTTTCATATCATTCTGATTATCAATTTCAGATAAAAAAGATTCACTTTTGTGGTTACCAAATCAATTTTGACACAACTTGATTCATATCTGTCCAGTAGCAGTTGTTATATTTTTTATTCAAAGTCGTAGGTTAGTTATGACAGACATAATATTTATAAAACGATGAGGAATGTGTTAGTTAATTTTAAATTTCAGGGCGAGAGAAAAATTCAATTTATAAATAAAATGAAATAAATGAATGAATATAAATCTATAAATGAGTTTTTTACCTTCAAGAAGTGTTGCTTTAGAGCTATCTAGTTCCGACTATCATTGCAAGAAAATTTGCAACTCCTTGGACCAACAAAAAATGTTTTAGAAAACGTTGAATTTTCAACAAAACTAAAAAAAACGAATTATAAACTAAAATGAGTAATATTTAATTAAACTAGATGAATTCTCCGTTAGAAAATTCTTTTTCAGCCAGAAGAAAACAAATTTTTTACAAAATATGTTAGTTTTCAATAAGAAAGATAAATTTCCAACCAACTATGGAATAGTTGAATTTTGAACCAGAAGAGAACAATTTTTAATCACAAGCGGAATGGTTCAACTTTCTTCAGTTGAACAAAATAAATTATCAAATAAAAAACAACACATTTTAAACCAAAATGATTTATCATCCATTAGACTAGTTGAATTTTCAGTTAAAAAAATTATTTGAAACAAAAAAAAAACGGATGGTTTACAAAATGGTTCAATTTTCGACCAATAAGATGGATTTTCAACTAAAATAATAAATCGTTAAGCAACAAATAAATTCTTAACAAAGAATTTTCAATTTCAACAACGTCGTTAAATTTGTAACAAGAACAACAAATTTTCAATGAAGAAGATAATTTTCTACAAAAAACGACGATTTTTCGAAAAAAGATATGAAATTTCAACCAAATAGTTAAATTTTTATCCAAAAAGAAAATTCCCAAACCAAACTTTTAAATTTTCAACCAAAAAAGGTAAATGTTCAATCAAGAATTGAATAGTTGAATTTTTAAACTAAGATGATGAAGCTTCGAGCAGAAAAATGATTTTTAACAAAGATGTTGAATGAATTTGTGACTTCAAAAAAGATAAATTTTCATACCAAAAAGGAATAGCTACATTTTCAGTTTAAAAAATTAATGTTTAACAAAAAATCTAATAAGAACCATTTTCCACCTAAAAAGAGAAATTTTAAATAAAAATTGAAATAGTTGAACTGTACACCCAAAAAAGACTACCAAAAATGGAATTGTTGAATTTTTAACCAAAGAAAGACGAGTTTTCAACCAAAAATCGACTAGTTAAATTTTAAGTTAAAAAGTTGATGTAAACAAATTTTTAATAGTTGAATTTTCAATTGAAAAAATAAATTTTTAGCTGAATTACCTAGGTAAATTTTCAGATAAAAAATTAATGTTTGAACAAAAAAATATATTTAAAAATATAGTTAAATTTTCAAATAACCGTAGCATTTTGAAGGAAAAAGATGAAATTTTTACTAAAAGAAATAAATATTCAAACCAAAAAGAGAAATTTTTAAGAAAAAGAGATAATTTGCAACAAATAGTTTGAGTTTTCTAACAGAATTTGTTCATTTTCAAGCGATTAATCAATTTTTCAATCATACAATACAATTTTTAACCAAAAAATATGAATTCTTGACAACAAATTTAATAATAGACTTTTAACCCAAAAAGAAATAACATGCAACCAAAAATAGTTGGATTTTCCAACAAAGAGATGAATTTTCTACTAAAATGATAAATAATCTTCAAATGGATTAGTTACAGGCCTCGGACTCACTTTAGAGATAAAAAATAGTGTAAATAGTGTCAAGAATTTAAAAAAAAAATGTTACACTAGTGACATAAAAATTTTCAAATATTAAAAATTAAGTACAATGTTTATTTAAATTGCTTTTCTTTAGACTTTAAATTATCAAAATTCCTATTTATTTATCGCAGGCTGTCTTTCCCCTTTTTCTGATTCTTCCACTTAAATACGAACTTAATTAATAGAACCTAATAAGATAATCCAACCATTTTTGCTTCAAAGATCATTCTTCTCGGTTGAAAAGTCTACTGTTAAATTTTTCGTTAAGGTTTCATATTTTTTATTTACAAATTTTATTATTTGGTTCCAACATTTTATTCCAACATTGTTGGAAATTCAACAATTTTGTTGAAGCCATACTTCTTAACTGGCAATTCGACAGTTTGATTAAAATTTGCTTTCTTTCCTGAATACATTTTTTATAATTGAAAATTCAACTATTTTATTGAACATTAAAATATTTGGTAGAACATTTATCTTTTTGGTTTGACAATGTATCTCTTTTTGTAGAAATTTAACCTTTTTTGATTAAAAATGCAACTGTCCGGTTAAAAATTGATCTGTTTCGGTTGAAAATGAACTTTTTTGTTGAAAATTCACATTTTCGAGTTGAGAATTAAACTGCTTTCTACAAAATTTGTATTTTCGGCTGGAAAATTAATTATTCTGGCAGACAATTTAACTATTTGGTTGAAAATTGATTTATTTTGTTCAAAATTCGTCTTTTTGGCAAGAAAATCAATTTTTTTATTAAAAATCAAATTGTTTAGTTGAAAATAATCTGTTTTAGATGAAAATTCAAGTATTTTGTTGAAAATTTGTCTTTGTTGGTTAAATCCGTACGTTTTTTTTTTTAAATTAAATTCTGTTTTTTTTTGAGATATCAACTATTATATTTTTCGTTGATAATTATTTTTAGATTGAAAATTAAACTCCTTGGTTGAACTAGTTTCTTAAAAAGTCTTTTTTTCTGGTTGAAGATTTATAATTTTATTTAAGAAACTTTGCTTTTTTTGGGTTGAAAATTATTATTTTTTTTTCAAATGAAAATGTAACTAGTTTGTTGAAAATTGAACCGATTGGTTGTAAAATAGCGGTTTTGTTGAAAATTCATATTTTCAGGATAAAAGTTCAACTGTTTTTATAGAAAAATCGTCTTTTGACTTGAACATTTCACAAGTTGGTATAAAATTCAACTATTTGGTATAAAATTAAACAGTTTTGTAGAAAAATCGGTGTTTTTTATTGAAAATTAATTTTTCTCAATAAAAATCATACTACATCATTTTTAGTTAAAAATTCATATTTTTTAGCTTGAAAATGCAACTATTTAGTTCAAAATTTTTTGGACCGAAAGAAATACAGACAGAAAATTAATCAAATAATATTTGGACTAACATCACATCAATTGTTCAAAATATTTGGTTGAAAATTTGTGTAATTTGTTGAAAATTTGCATTTTTCGGTTAAAAATTGAACTATCTGATTAAAATAGTATGTATTTTGTGGAAAATTCATATTTTTAGGTAGAAAATCAATTTTTTGGTTACAAATGCAATGTATGGTTAAAAATTAATGTATTTTAGTTAAGGCTTCAAGTGTTTTGTTAAAAATTCGTCTTTTTTATTATATTCAACTTTTTTTATTTAACATTAAATTCTGCTGTGGCTAAACTATCAACTATTACATTATTTGGTGAAAATTCAACTATTGTGTAGAGAATTTACCTCTTCTGTAGAAAATTCGTCTGTTTGGCTTGAAAGTTCTACAATCTGGTAGAAAATTCAATTGTTTTGTGTGAAATTCATGTATTTTGTTGAAAATTCGTCTTTTTTATTATATTCAACTTTTTTATTCAACATTAAAATCTGTTGTGGTTTAAATATCAACAATTACATTATTTGGTGAAAATTCAACTATTGTGTAGTGAATTGAACTATTTTGTAGAAAATTCGTCTGTTTGGCTTGAAAATTCTACAATCTGGTAGAAAATTCAATTGTTTTGTGTAAAATTTATGTATTTTGTTGAAAATTCGTCTTTTTTATTGTATTCAACTTTTTTAAATTAACATTAAAATCTGTTGTGGTTTAAATATCAACTATTACATTTTTTAGTGAAAATTAAACTATTGTGTAAAGAATTTAACTCTTTTGTAGAAAATTCATGTGTTTGGCTTGAAGGTTCTACAATCTGGCAGAAAATTCAATTGTTTTGTAGGAAATTTATGTATTTTGTCGAATATTCGTCTTTTTTATTATATTCAACTTTTTTTATTTAACATCAAAATATATTGTGGTTTAAATATCAACTATTACATTTTTTAGTGGAAATTCAACTATTGTGTAAAGAATTTAACTCTTTTGTAGAGAATTCGTCTGTTTGGCTTGAACATTTTACAATCTGGTAGAAAATTCAATAGTTTTGTGGAAAATTTATGTATTTTGTTGAGAATTTATCCTGTTGGTTGAAAATTCAACTATCTGGTTGCAAATTCAGCTGTTTGGTTAAAAGCTCGTATTTTTTACTTGAAAATTCATAATTTTGGACGGCCCTATCAGCCATATAGCCAATTTGCAAATAAGTCGAAAAATATATATTTTTTTTTAAGTTAAGAAATAGTGGAATTAGCAGATAATTGTGAAAAAATAGGATCTTAGCGTAATTTTGTTCGAAATAGCAGTAAAATAGTGTAATCGTTCAAAAAAAGTGTAAACTAGTGTTAATAGTGTAGTGAGTCTGAGGCCTGCAGTTATTATTAGTTAAAAAACGAATTGTTCAGCAAAAACAGAAAATTTATTTCATTTCTAAAAGTGTTTCTACAGATTTACATAGTCCCGACTCCCAATTCTAGAAGATTAACTATTCAATTGTTTAATTGACTTCCTAGGACAAACAAGGAATATTTGAGAAAATTTTGAATTCCATGCTGGGAGAAAAATGGCAATTTTCCTATATTGGGCTCCATTGGCCCTGGAAATAATTCCTTTTACCTTCAAAAAGGATTATTCTGATGCGCAATTTGCTGATCAAATGTAAAATTCGAAATCTGTATAAAAGCCTTCTATATCATTTCCATCCAATTTCGGGATAAAATTGACCAACTGCCATTTGCTGTGTTGGTAGATAAATAACTTACCGATAAAACCATAAAAGGAGATAGGATACCAAATCTTTGACTGGACTTACCTGTAACAGAAAGAAAAAAAAATATGGTTACAAAATGGTTCACAAATTTTTTCGCGGTCATTGAAATTTAAAAAGTCGAACTCTTGAAGCTCAACTTTTTAAATTAAAATATAGTAATGGCTGTTAATTTATGTCGACGAGGGTAGTACTAGTAGAAAGTGTGGTAGTTTTCCTGAGCAAAACTACCACACTTTCCACTTTAAAAGTAAAGCTAAAAAGTTCGTTATCTTTTTTAGTACAAATATCATACTTTGTCAACAGATAATTTCTAAAGTTTATATTCTCTTCCAAGTTTATTGTGCATTTCATGTGTCTTTTACTTTTATCTCATATTCCGCAAAGCTCTTTTAATTAATTGAGAACAGTAGAATAAGGTTCTCTTTTCATTCAAGCGCAAGGATGCAAATTTTGAGCAAAGTTATTTCAAGACTTTTCCAAATGAAAGCAATGTTTGATGAATGAAAAGATAGTTTAAATTTCTCGGGGGAAAATCTTGGTGGCCATTGACGCTCGTTAAAATATCGACGGAGAGAGAAATAAACACGAGAGAAAGATAGCAAGGGGCTTTCAAAGGAAATTGCTTGAAATATTGCAGAACCATAGTCGGAAGTCATTACTTACAACAAAAGAAAATCATTATTTCTTCTTCATTCCGCTGCATTTTTAGGAATTTCAGTTGAAAAATATTTCATCAGGGGTCGTTCAAAAATTACGTCACACTACCAGGGGGGAGGGGGTAACAGGTTTTGTGAAGATTTGTGACGTAGGGGAGGGGGCGGGGGTTTAATCGCGGAATGTAACATCACACATGAGGGATATTTATATGAAAAACAATTTTTTGAAATGCTTTAAAAAATAAAAATTAATGATTTTATTTTATAAGTAAAGCTTCTCAATACAGACTTTATACTCTTTCCCCTATTCCACTCTCAATCCCTTTTTTTTAAATTTCTCTTTTTCCCAATTTTTAAGAAACTTATGCTTTTTGTAGTTTCTTCGCTCAAATTTGAACTTTTTTTTTGTTGAAAACTAATTCTTTATAATTGAAAAGTCTACTAATATATTTACGGTCCAGAATTTATCTCTTTTGGTTAAAAATTCTACTATTTGGTTGTAGATTGAACTATTTTTTGAAAACGTCATTTTATTCGTTAGAAATTCAACTATTTTTTGGAAAATTCATTTTCGATTTAGTTAAAAAATAATTTTCGTTAGTGAAAATTTAACTATTCCATTTCTTGTTTAAATTTGATCGTTTTTAGTTGAAAATTGAACTAATAAATGTATCATTCAAAATTATTATTTTTTTAATTAAAATTCAACTACTTGCTTGAATGTTGAACTAGTTTTTTTAAACACATTTTATGGGTTTGAAATGTAACTATTTTGTTGAAAATTCGTTTTTTTTTGTTTCTATTCCATTTTTGTTTGAAAATTCATCTAGTTTAGTTAAGAATTCATTTGAGTAGTTTAGGATTAATTATTTTGTTCAAAATTCGTTTTGGCTATACTTAAAAATTAGTTTGTTGTTAGTGGAAATTTAACTATTCCAGTTTTTGTTGAACATTCATAGCACTTAGTAAAAAAATAGTTTTATGTATGAAAATTCGTTGTTTTTTCTAATTCAAAAAATTAATTTTCTTAACTAAACATTTAACTAATCGAGTTTTAACTGAATATATAGCGTTTCTGGTTGAAAATTAAACTACTAAATTTCTCATTGAAAATTCATCTTTTTTTATTGAAAATTGAACTACTTGCTTGAATGTTAAGCTCCTTTTTTAAACACATTTTATGGGTTTGAAAATTCATATTTTTTTATTGAAAATTCAACTATTTGGTTGGATGTTAGACGAACTTTTTTAAAAACATTTTATGGGTTTGAAATTTAACTATTTTGTTGAAAATTCGTTTTTTGTTGTTGTTACTGTTCCATTTTTGTTTGAAAATTTAACTACTTTTATTAAAAATTCATTTGAGTAGTTTGAGATTAATTATTTTCTTTAAAATTCGTTTTAGCTATACATAAAAATTAGTTCTTTTTTTTAGTGAAAATTTAACTATTCCAATTTTGGTTGAAAATTGATAGCATTTAGTTAAAAAATCGTGTTATATCTGAAAATTCTTTTTTTTTTAATTAAAAAAATTAATTTTCTCAACTAAACATTTAACTAATCCAGTTTTAACTAAACATTTATCGTTTTTAGTTGAAAATTTATCTACTTAATTTTTCGTTGAAATTTAATGTTTTTTTATTGAAAATTGAACTATTCAATTTTCCATTAATAATTTATCTTTTTTGGTTGAAAATTCAACTACTTTATTAAAAATTAATTTCATTGGATGAGGATTGAACTGTTATTTTAAGAATTCGTATTGGCTTTACATAACAATTAATTTTTTTAGTGAAAATTTAACTATTTCATGTATTGTCGAAAATTGATCGTTTTCAGTTAAAAATTCGTTTTTTTTTATTTAAAAATTATTTCTCTTAACTAAGAATTTGAATAATCTATTTGCCGTTTAAAATGGATAGTTCTTAGTTGAAAATTCAACTACTTTTGTTAAGAATTCATTTGAGTAGTTTAGGATTGATTATTTTGTTAAAAATTCGTTTCGGCTATACTTAAAAATTAGTTTTTCTTAGTGAAAATTTAACTATTCCAGTTTTTGTTGAAAATTGATAGCATTTAGTTAAAAAATCGTTTTATATCTGAAAATTCGTTTTTTTTTTTTAATTTAAAAAATTAATTTTCTCAATTAAACATTTATCTAATTCAGTTTTAACTAAAAATTTATCGTTTTTAGTTGAAAATTTATCTACTTAATTTTTCGTTGAAATTTCATGTTTTTTTTATTGAAAATTGAACTATACAATTTCCCATTATTAATTAATCTTTTTTGGTTGAAAATTCAACTAATTCATTAAAAATTATTTTCATTGGATGAAGATTGCACTATTATTTTAAAAATTCGTATTGGCTTTACATAAAAATTAATTTTTTTTAGTGAAAATTGAATTATTTCATGTATTGTCAAAATTGATCGTTTTTAGTTAAAAATTCGTTTTTTTATTTGAAAATTAATTTTCTTGGCTAAAAACTTGAATAATCTATTTGCCGCTTAAGATTAACTAATCCAGTTTTAACTTAAAATTTATCGTTTCTGTTTGAAAATTTATCTACTTAATTTTTCGTTGAAAATTCATGTTTTTTATTGAAAATTTAACTATTCCATATATTGCCGAAAATTGATCGTTTTTAGTTGAAAATTCGTTTTTTTTTTAAATTAATTTTATTGAATGAAAATTTGAATTATCCATTTGCCACTTAAAATTAATTGTTTTTAGTTAACAATTCAACTATTAAATATCTCATTGAAATTTCATCTTTCTTTATTGAAAATTCAACTACTTGGTTAAAAATTGAACTAATTTTGAATAAATTCACTTTACTGTTTTAAGATTGAATTATTTTGTTGGAAATACGTTTTTTTTGTAATAAAATTATTATTATTTTTTAATATTTAATTATTTCATCTTTGGTTAAATATTGAACATTTTTTGTTGAAAATGCAACTATTAAATTTTTCATTGAGAATTCATTTTCTTTGGTTGAAAATTCAATTACATTGTTGAAACTTGAACTTCTTTATTAAACATTCATTTTTTTGGTTAAAAATTTAATTATTTTGTTGAAAACTCCTTTTTTTTAATTGAAAATTAATTTTTTTCAACTGAAAATTTAACTACTCTATTTTTTGTTAAAAACTGATCGTTTTTAGTTGAAAATGCAACTATTTGGTTGAACAATGCATCTTGTAGTAAATTCGTCATTTTGGGAATAAAATTGATTTTCTTGACTTTTTGGATTGAGAATTCTGCCTTTTCCAAAAAATTCGTCTTCTTGGCTTGAAAATTTTAAAAAGACGTTTACAAAATGAAGCCGAAGACAAAATTTTGCCTTCAAGCTTATTTTTATAGAGCATTACCATTCTGCGGTCAGTTCATATATGGTTATGTGTCAGTTTTTCCCATAATTGGTTCTCTGGAGTATAGGCTTTAGACCTGTAGAGGATTTCATATCAATAGGAGAGAAAGGGAAAAAGACAGATAAAAAATTTCCTATATCGAGATATTCTGGATTATTTCGCCTTTCTCTGCAAAGGAATGTCTTCATTTATTTTGAAAGATGAAAAATATTTCCACTTTTCAGGCGGCATTAATGGACGAATATCCTAAATTCTTTTACAGAAAAAAGTTAAAATCAAAAAGTTCGTTATCGAGATTTTTATTCGAATTCACTTCATGGATGTGAATTCATTAATTTTAACATGGAATTGGATATTTTTAATGATCAAAAGCGCTCTCTACGGTGAAGATAAAGTTATGTTCAATCATATTGCACAGAACTCGATAATACGAATGTAAAACAGATTTATAATCATTTGCAAAGAAAAATATTTTATAATTATCCTTTCTAAGCGTATCTTACAACATAATATTTAAAATCGAATTATATGTTAGATTTAATTTTTATTTGTTTTTAAGGTTATCGAAATAGAAATTTCCTAAAAATTTTGTGAAAATTCAAAAAGATTTTTGAAAATTTCAGATATGTTAAATAAAAATTTCAACAACAAAGTTAATCTTCAACCAAATAGTTAAATATTAAAAACAAAAATTCAACAAAAATTGTATAGTTCATATATTAATTCAAAAAGATTATTGTTTTAAATAAAAAACAGTTGAATTCATCCAAAAAAGACAAATTTTCAATAAAATAGTTGCATTCTCAACAAAAAGAGACTAATTTTCAACCAGTTCTATTTTTAACTAAAAAGCATGAAATATTTTTTAAAAGAGACAAATTTAAAACCAACCAAATTATTTTAAGGAAGTAATTCAACTTTTAACAATGTAGTGGTATTTCCAAATAAAAAAAAATTAACAAAAAATGTAATATTTGATATTTCAACCTAAAAAGATTTTAATTTTTATAAAAAATAGTTCAATTATTAAAATTGAATTTTCAAGCAAGAAGATAAATCTGCTATCAATTCATTTACACTTACATTCATTTACAGTTACATTTTCAATCAAGGAGATCAATTTTGAGCTAATATTATTAATCTTGAACCAAACCATTACATTTTTAACGAAGTAGGTTAACTTTAACCAAGTAATTAAATTTTCAACAAAAAAGGTGAATTCTCAACGAAAAATATAATAGTCGATAAATAAACTAAAAAATATATTTTTTTAAATTGTAATTTAAGGCAAAACATTTGCAATTTTGAGAAATAAAAGATTACATTTCCACCAAAAGAGATGAACTTAAAAAAAAGAATTTTCAACAAAATTGTTGAATTTTCAACCGAAAAAGATTTTTTAGTCCAAAATAAAAAAAAATTAGGAAAATTATAATTTGAAGGCAAAAATAGTTTTTAATACGAAATAAAAATTTCGAATGACTATCTATGTATTAATTTTGTTTGTTTGTTTTAAGGTTACTAAATATAATTAAAAAAATAAAAATAGAAAAAATACTTAAAAGTTTTGGACAAAATTCCTAAATATCTTTTAAATTGACTCAAATTATTTCTAAAATTGTTTTAAAATCTTCATGAAATCTTCAAAAATCTACATTTGGTTTTAAGTTTTTTGAAATTTTTTATTATTCCTCAAACATTCCAAATCTTCTAAATATATTTTAAAATGATTATAAATATTCCTGAAATTTTAAACAAATTTTGCAGAATTAGAAAAATTGCCTTCTAATCTTCCAGCTTCTGTTTTGATAATTTTGGAAATTTTCTTGGAATAAATATTGCAAAATAAAACATCATTTAAAATGTTCCGAAAAATCTAAAGGAAAGTTTATTATTCTCTTGAAACTTTGACAAATTTTTAAAAAGTTTTTAATTTTTCTGCTTGAATTTTTTAAAAATCAACATTTTGTTTTAAATAATAGTATATTGTGCACGACATTTTAAAACTTCTAAATATCCTTTAAAGTGATTCAAATTTTTTTCTAAAATTTTGCAATCTTCCAGAATTGAAAAATGTTGCTTTGATATCTTCTTCATTTTTTTCCGAAATTTTATGAAATTATTTGAAATCCTTTTAAATCTTGTTATTAAAAAAATATATATATATATTTATTTATTTATCAACCTAATACTTGCATTTACAACCAAACAAGTGAACTGTCAAGCTAAAGGGATGAATCTTTACCCAAATAGTTAAATTTTCAACGAAAACATATATATTTTCAATGAATATTGAATTTTTAACTTAAAACGATCAATTTTCAGCTGAAAATAGATTAGATAAACTCATAGTGAAGAAAATTAATTTTCAATTACTACGGCTTGAAAATTTCCTTGAGATTTGACAATTTGCCCAAAATGGACTAACATTTTTAGACTACATGATAAAAGGTAGAAGGTGAATGAAAAAAAAATGGGTTTTCAACAAACCCAAAGTTTATTTGTAACTTATTACTTCAATTATCATTGCAGTAATTATAATAATCATTAACATTATCATTACAGAAATGATAATAGTTATTAAAATTATCATTTAGAATTACTAATATTTTTATTAAATTACTATTACCGATGATTATTATTGATCTAATTATTATTGCTATCACTAACTTCATCAATATCACGATCACGTTCAGAACCATAATAACAAACGCCACATTCGCCGCAATCCACCCCACAATAAATCGTTTGCCATATTTCACAATTTTTGGGGCTTAAAAATTAAAACTTTTATTTTCCAAAATGGTACCCATCCAATTTTCTGTTCTTAGTAATAGAAAGTAACTGGAATGTTTCCAACCAAAAAAAAAATTGGCGGTATCAGGAAGTTTTCGAAACTTGAACAAATTTTTTAATTTTATTCTTTAGGTGCAAGAATTTTAATCAAATTTTGTGTGTGTTCTGTTTTAGGTAGAAAGTAAGAATATAAAAGTGAAATTTTTTTGATTGGGATAGATTAACTTTTATTCTTAAATACTTGAAAAATGTTGTACTTGATACTTATTCAGTTTAAATTATAGTAACACGATATAATTTTATATTTAAAAATAAAATTTTTCACTTATAATTTTCTGTGAGTTTTGTCATTTATAGTAATTTTCAAATTGCTATTACCAAGTACAAGAATTTTGTTTAAAACTATAGAAACTCATGGCTTGCTATTAAATTTTAAACTATATAGGTTCCAGGTGAAAAAATTTTAACTTACGAAAAATCAATATTATCTAGCCGAATATAAGAAAAGAAAACATTTTTGTTTTGATTTTCAATTTTATATTCTTATTTGCTAACTGAAATACTAGGCAAAAATAATGTTTAGACCATTTTTGCACCTATAGAATAATTTTCAAAATTCTCGAAAGTTTTAAAACCTTTGCGGCACAACTAAAAATTCTTTTAAAAAATTTGAAAAAATTAAAGTGAATTACACAATTTCACTTTTCTTAAGTTTATTTTTTTAAAGGTTTCATGAAAAATTATCTTTTAATTTTCAAGCACCATACAGTAGAGCAAAAAAAGGTTTTCTGGCCAAATTAGTATAGAGCTTTCAATTTTGATCCGATTTACTAGTTTTTTTAAAAGGAATTTACTTATATTTTGAAGAGATTTGTAAGAGCCGATTTCAAAGCTTTTTTTAATAATTCTTTATTTAACTATAAAGTGGACATTTATTTTTTGAATAAACGATTCCATCTTTTCGCAACTACTCAAATGATTGAAAACCTCATGAAATCAGTAAAAATACTCCTTGAAGATAATATTCAGCTGGTTACAATATTAGGAAAATTTTCTTATTTTTTATTAACAAATTAATGAGTGACAGGACTATTTCAAGTTTAAAATACTTGGAGACTTCATTTTTCAATTTTTTTTTCTGTATATACTTAAATACAATGCTCAGTTACTATTTAAAAAAAATAGAAGTAATTGTTTCTGTTATAAACAAATGTCATAAACAAATGCATACCTTGGTCAATTCGCGCTCTATAAGTTCGTTCCAGTAACAAAATTTATTAAAAATTTGTCGACAATAAAGAATCTGCACGATATTCTATATCTGAACACAATTGCTTTTTTTTTAAATTCGATAAATAAATAAAGATTTTCGTAAATTTTCGACTAGTAGATTTCCTTTTTTCGGCAGAATCAATTTTCAATGACTTGGATATCGTTTTGTTTTACAAAATCTACTGATATAGACTCAGGAATGACCTTAATTATTAAAAGACTTTGTCAAGCGACATTTGTTATTTATTCAATTATATTTTATAAATAAAAACAGATTTCCGTAAATTGATAGCTAGAAGATTCCTTTATAATTCCTTATAATACTGCATCAACGAATAATAATGTATTTTTTTAAAAGCGATTTTACTAAAAATCCGCCTTAAAAATGATGAAATCATGGATTTAAATTAAGCTATTTATCAAAATAAGCAATTATTGTTAGTCGATAAGGTATCATAAGGGAAGGATTTTTCCAAGTAATTTAAAATTGATTCCGTTGAAAAAAGAAAATCTGCGGGTTGAAAATTGACGAAAATCTGAATTTTTATCAAATATATTTGGACAATAAAGAATTATTGTCGCCTGACAAAGTCTCTTTATAAATAATGTCCTTTTTGAGTCATTGTTAGTGTATTTCATACAAAAAGATATCCATTTGTTGAAAAAGTAGTCAAGTTTTTAATTTTTTATAAAGAAACAAGTATTGTTTACTGATAAAGTATCATGACGGCACGATCTTACCAATTACTTTAAATTTGAATCCGTTAAAAAAATAAAATCTACTGGTTGAATATTGACGAAAATCTGTATTTCTTTTTCAGATGCATTTAAATAATTAACAAATATTTTCGCCTGATAAAGTCAACTAATAAATAAAGTGCTTTCGGTTGCATTAGTAGTCTATTTCGCAAAAAACAACATCCATTTGTTGAAAAGTAGTCAAGTTTTGAATTTATTTTAAAAATTGCTTATAAAATAAACAATTATTGTTTACTGATAAATGAATACAGTCTTTAGAGCGCGAAATGACTGAGATACATTTTTTTGATTGAAGTAGCAATCTCACTTATAAATTTTTTAATTAAGGAAATTTTAATCTTGTAACCTGCTGAATTTCATTTGCAAGGAGCGTTTTTACTTATTTCATGACGTTTTACACAAATATCACTAGTCGCGAAAAATGGGATCGTTTATATAAAAAAAGTAAACATGTTGTCAAATAATAATACAAAATTCCAAAATCACCTCGCATAAATATCTTTAAAATGTAGCTAACTTTAATTTGAAAAAACACTAAAATCAGATTAAAATTGTAATCTCTGGACTAATATACCCTAATACACCTTCTCAATTATTACTTCCAATTGAGAAAATTTTTTTTATCAAAATCAATTCTTGACCTACCAAGATATGTGCTGTTGGTTATAACCCAGAAGAGTTTGAGCGGATCAACCATTAAACCACGTTCATCACATAAACAACACAGTCCAATAACAGACGATCCAGCGACACTGTAACTTCTATTCCGCGGGGTAACCCGTTCTCGACTGGTCCGGATCCAGTCCGAGAAACACCATCCACAGGGAGAGGACCAGCGCGATTTTTGGGAGGGGATCCCCCTTTGTGGTCGAAAAAGCGAACTATCACGTGATGAGCCCACTATCACGTGATGAGCCTACTATCGCGTGAGGAGCCTACTATCGCGTGATGAGCTCAAACTCGAAACAAAACCCGTGCTCTGCACATGTCATCGGCATGCTTTTATCGCTCTATTTTGTACCCCCGGAGGGTGAATCCCTAGAGGCAAATGAGTGGCAGAGAGACAGAAAGTGAAGAGTCAGAAGAGAAAGAGAGCAAAAGGAGGGAAAGGGGCGAGAAAATAAGAGTGATAAGGTAGGGGTTGATAATAGGGGTAGGGGGTGGATATATAGAGTGCCCGGGCCACGACGAGAGAGCATGCGATTGAAGCGGCGATGCCGGCAAGAGGAATCTACGTAGTGAGTACACAGGGGTGGGCATGGACCCCGTGCGGCCAAAGCTCAGATTTGCGCAGCCGCCAAAATCGTACGGGGGCGCACACTCCACCCCTCAGTCAATATACTGTGTCATCATGCACAGAGAGAACGTGAAATGCCCTACACTAGGGTCTAGATTGTAGAGTTTAGAGTAGCTGGTGCATATAGAGTGAACCCCCTGGTGGCCCGGCCAAGAGTAAGGACACTTTAGGGGTAGGTTTACACAGCTCAGGTTGAAAAATTCAACATGTACTCTCTAAATGGGTAAAGATAGATCCAAGAGCAAAAAGTCGGTCACTGATTCAATTTGTTAGGATTTAGGGACAAATGCACAGTAAACCTCGGAATATCAAACCGTTCCATATCATTCTTATATTGGGCTCTAAATCTCCACGGCTCTGAAAATTAATTTGTTTCTTTGTAAAGATGTTTCTTTAGACTTATTCAGTTCTGACTCTCACTTATGGATGATTTGCATACATCATCCAAAGAATAACAGGACATGTTTTGGAAAACATTACATTTTCAACAAAATAGATAAATTTTCAACAAATGGTTGAATGTTCACTTTAGAGAAAGGTTTGAACAATCCAGATTGAAAAATTCAACATGTTATCTCTAAATCGGAATTAGGTAAACATGATTGATTCAAAAACGAAAAGTCGGTCACTGATTCAATTTGTTAGGATTCAAGGACGAATGCACAGTAAAACCCGGAATATCAAACCATTGCACATCATTCTGGTTAACAACTTTAGATCAAACTGATCCACATTTGCGGATCCACAAATCATTTTTACACAACTTCATTCATATCTATCGAGTGACACTTGTTACACTCGGAAAAATGTTTGTTCGAATCAAACTAACATTTTTTTGAGTTCAACAATCGTGTATTTTAATAAAATAAATTTTATTTGGATCAGAAGAATACTTGTTTCAATCAATGAAATATTTGTTTGGCCTTATATCATAGAAAGAATTTGTTTGATTCAAACCTTTTTCTGAGTGTATACTTCATAATTTCAGAGTGGGAGGAAAATTCCAATATTCTAAAATTAAGTTTTAAATCTCTATGGATCTAGAAGATCTACACGTTCCTAGGATCAACAGAAAATTGTTTATAAAACGATCCATTTTCAACGAAGTAGTTGAATTTCTAACCAAAAATATACATTTTTAATTCTAAATCGAACAGTTGAATTTTAAATTCAAACATTTCTTTTCAATCAGAAAAAATGGATTTTTGACCAATTATATGGATTTTAAACTAATTGATTAAATTTCCAACCAAAAAGTATAAATTAACAAGGAATTCACAAAAAAAAGTTGAATTTTTAAAACAAAAAGACGAATTTTCATGAAAATAATGAATTTTCAACCAAGAAAGATTTTTCAGTCAAGAGAAAAAAAATGCAACCAAAAAGCCAAAAAGACCAATTTTCAACCCGCAAATATTAACTTTCAACAAAAAGGTAATTTTGAAAAAATTATTGAATTTTTGATCCAAAAAGATGAAAAATCAACAAAAAATTTAATTATCAACCAAAAAGAATGACTTTCTGATCAAATTGTTGAACTGTTAACAAAATAGTTAAATTATCAACCTACCAATTAAATTTGTAGCCAAAAAAAAAAAGAATTCTCAACCAAAAATATAATAGTAAGATTTTCAACCAAAAATAATTAACTTTAAACCAAGAATAGTTCGATTTTCAAACTAAGAGATACCATTTCTACCAAAAGAGATGTATTTTCATCTAAAATGATGAATCTCTAACCAAAACCATGCATTTTTAACAAAAGAGTTCAATTCTCAAACAAGTAGTTTCATTTTCAACCAAACAGATTATGTTTAACCAAGATAATAATTTTTTACCGAAATAGTTACATTTTGATTTGAAAAAGGTTAAATTTCCACCAAAAGAGACGAATGAAAAAAAAACAGTTGAATTTTCAACCAGAAAATATTCGTTTGTAACAAAAAAGTTAATTTTCAACCAAATAGTTAAATTTTTAACCCTAAAAGACGAATTTTCAACCAAGAAAATGTCTTCTAACAAACTTAATGCATTTTTAACAATTAAATTAAATTTTCAACCAAATAGTGAAATTTTCAACCAAAAAATATGAGTTCTTCACCGAAAATATAATAGTAGACTTTTGCACCACAAGGAATCAATTTTGAAACAAAAATTAGTTTGATTTTCAACCAAAGATAAAATTTTTTTTAACCAAACCAAATAAAATTTCAACTAAAAATATAGTAAACTTTTGAACCAGAAAGAATTAGTTTTCAAACAAAAATATTTGAATAATATAATTTTGTACACATTATTCAATACATTAATCAATCAATGTCTCCCTTTATATGAAGAATTCCTAGACAAATTCACTGTCTTTTAATAAAGTACCTTCTGTTCTTATAGATAATGTAAAAAAAATTATTGCAAAAAACAGCCACTAAAATCAATTTATCTGAAAATCCAATTTCGCCATTGAATTTGCAGTAAAAATTCAAGAAAATAATCTTATTGGTATTTTGTTGTAAAGCTTTAAGGTGCTTCAAACGCCTCGGATTTTCGCATAATCCATTATACGCCTGCAAGGATGAATGGTTTAATATAACATTTTCATCACATAATTTGATGGGAATTATACCAGTCCCGACATAGAGCTTTTTCTGGAAAATGTTCTTGTTGTTGCTGTTTTTTTTTGTTTTTTTTTCTTGTAATTAAAAATGTAGTGTTCTTTGCGCCTATAAAATGCAACAATTTGACTATTGCGTATGCCTGGCTGCATTTACCCGATCCAGTCCGTCACTCCGTCTAGTTTCATTACACACAAAAATCTCCGAGTACCCTGTTTTCGTGCCTCAGAGGAATATATTATATATAGTCTATATATATAGTGTAGTATATATAGTATATATAGTATATAGTCTATATATATAGTGTAGTATATATAGTATATATAGTATATAGTATATATATATATATAGAGCCGTCATGGGACGCCAGGCAGAAGTGATAACTTCATATAATGTAAATTGAAGTGGTTTTTCTTTGAAATTTTGTACCATATTACATCACATTTATTATATTGCATCATATTGTATCGTTTTGCATCATATTACATCATATTGTATTATGTTGAACCATATTGCATCATACTGTATCATATTGTACCACATCATATAATATTGTATCATACTGTATCATATTGCATTATAGTGTATCATATTGTGTCATATAGTGTGATAGTGTAGCATACTGTAGTATATTGCTCCATATTGTATCATATTACATCGTATTTCATCATATTGTATTATTTCGTATCATAATGTATCATAACATATGATGCTGTATCATATTGTATCATATATTGTGATATTGTATCATATTCTATCATATTGTATTATCCTGTGTCGTATTGCATCATATTGTATTATATTACATCATGTTATATGATATGGTATCAAATTGTGTGATATTGTATCATATTGTATGAGAAGGGGGGGGGGGCGAGAGGGAGAGTGACATAAGAAATTATCACTTCAAAAAAATTACTTTGCAAGGCTGTTGAGCAGAAGCTCTAACCTCAAAATCAAACTGTCAAAATTGAATCATCACATTTCGCTAAATTAAATACTTTTTTATATACACAACGGTATTTCTTTTTTTATTGAAATCTTTAATGGAGGAAGAACTGATCATTTCTGCGTTAAACGAATTTTTTGAACGGTCACCTCAAGGCAGTTTAATGTAACGTAATGCAATTTAAAAAATATGTATTGCTAGTATTTATGGAGTAAGATGAGGCAATTGAATGTTGAGGTTAGAGCTTCTGCCCATTAGCCTTATAAAAGAAATATTTTTACAAATGAAGATACATCATTTCTTTAGAAAACTTTTAGAAATATTTGGCAAATATCTACTTTTCTAATTTATTATTATCTATTAATTTATTATTTTAAACTCTGCGTTAGCCATCAATGATCAATAATGAAAACTTCCTTACCAGCAGTAAGAAGGATATTATATATTATTAAAAAATTATTATTACATACTATTATTTATTATTATTGTATTACACTATATTATTACATTATATACATAATTCTCTAAGCCACAAAAAGAGGGTACTCGCAGATTTTTGTGGGTATTGAAACTAGACGGGTGACTGCAGCCAGGCATACGCAATAGCCAAATTGTTGAATTTTACAGGCACAACAAACATTACATTTTCAATTATAAAAAAAAACAGCGAGAACTTTTTCCGGAAAGAGATCTATGCCGAGGCCGGTATTTTCTTTTCGATTATCTGGTAAAAGATTATATCAAAAACTTCTTCCTTGTAGATGTATTATGGATCTGGCAAAACCCCGAGGTGTTTAAAGCACCTTAAAGCGGATAAGAATGTACTAGGTATTGTTGGTTTTAGCTAAAATTTGTACTACATCATTCTTTCCTCAAAAGGAACACATATATTTTTTAGAGTACCTTCATTCTTTTTTATTTCTTGTTTTTGCTATATTTATGGACCACCCTAAGGTATATGCACATACTTTAAATAATTTATTTGTGCAATAGAGGAAAAGACAATTTGTGACAAAGTGCGCTTGTTAGAAGCTTCACAGAGAGATTTGCGACCAAACGCCAAAGTCTAGGACTGATTAAATGGGTTTGAGTACCACTTCAACGCTCTCAGGGCATGCGGATTAAGGTTTTTGTGCTCGTGTTTGCAACAGGTTTTGTATTTTGAGCTGAGTTGAGAGGTTGTTGAATGCGAGCACTTCAGAGGATGGTTGTATTTGCAAGGAGACTCCAGATTTTTGAAAAAGAAAAAGTAAATTTGCGAGCTTCAGTAGTTACTTTTCATTATTTTGTTGAATTTATCAAAATCCTTTTAAATTCCTTTTACCGACACAATTTAAGGCGTATTAAGGCGTATGACTTATTCAATAATGTTTTAGCTCGGAAACGAACCTGAGAATAAATTTCGGTAAGGAAACGTCCATCAGTCACGTAAGGATGATTTTTGACATTTTAGATTTTGAAGATTTCAACAGATTTTAGGGGATTTTAAGTTTACTTCAAAGGACTACAAAGAATTTCAAAGAATTAAAAACTTCTTACTAAATCAAACGATATTTCCAAAGCTTTTTGGGGATTTGATGAGATCTCAAGGAAATTCAGAGAATGTCAAGAGATCACTAATGTTTTGGGGTATTCGAAACGATTTCGAAGGATTACGAAAGGTTTTACATATTTCTAATGATTTCAAAATAATTGGAAAGTATGAAGAAAGTACCTACTTTCAGAGAGAATATCGATTTTTTTAAGGGATTTCACAAGATTTTAGGGTACCTCAAGGAGCTTAACTAAATTTTCTGAGATTTTGCAAAATTTCAAAAGATACTGAAGAATTTTCATGAACTTTGAGGGATTTTAAGGTATTAAGAACGATTTACCCTGATTTAAAGAGATTTTAAGACATTTGCAATATTTCAATACAAGTCACAGCATTCAAAGGATTTTGAAGGATTCCTTCATGTGATACCGCACCAAAATATATTCACGAATTTTGAAGGATTTGAGGAAATTTAAAAAGATTTGCAAATATTAGAAAGGACTTTCACGAATTATTTGAAGAGATTTAAAAGGGATTTTGATGATTTAACGGGATTTTGGGGGATTTTGAGAGAACTAACTCAAAAGATTCCAAAGTATATCCACGGATTTTTTGGGATTTCTTAAGATAAAAAAGAAAATTAATGAAATTTCAAAGGATTTCCGCATCTTGGCAAAGATTTTGAGGGATTTCTAGAATTTATAATGGACTTAAACCGACTTTTGGATATTTTGAGGGACTTCCACGGATTTTAAAAGATTAGAAGGAATTTAAACATGATTTTTAATATTTCTAGCGATTTTAGGATTCTACTGGACTTGAACCGATTTTTAGAGATTTTAAGGAATTTACCCGGATGTTTAAGGGGCTATAAGGGGGTTTCATAGAATTTTGGAGATTTATAACGACATTAAGAATTTTTACAGTTTTTAAAGGGGTTCAAGTGCTTTTATGAGATTTAAAAATAATTTACAAGATACCAAAGGATTTTAAAGAGGTTTAACAAGATTTTAAGGGATGTTTAAGGATTTCAACCTATTTTAAGAGCTTTTAAACGGTTTCGATGACTTCACGTGATTTTAAAGGATTTTACGACATTTCAAAAGATTCTAACGTATATCCAAGAATTTTAGAAGATTTCGCCAGATTTTAAAAGATTTAACGGTATTACGAAGAATTTCAAGGAATTTTTTGCATGAATAATTGCATTTAAACATTTTAATATATTGTAAGAAATTTTAAGAGATTCGAAAGGATTGCCACGGATTTTAAACATTTTCACTAATTTTAAAGGGATTTCAAAGATTTCAAGAGATTTCGTCAGATTGCAAAATATTTCACGGAATTTCAAGGATCTTATTTGATTCTTAGACATTTCGAAGGATTTTCACGGATTTCAAAGGAATATAAGGGATTTTCATAGGATTTTAAAGGTTTCTGGCGATTTTAAGGATTTTCACTGTTTTTAAAGAGTTTCAAGTGATTTTAAAGGATTTTGCAAGATTTCAAAATATCTCACGGGATTTTATGAGATTTCAAAACATTTGTAAAGATTCTAAAGAATGTTGAGAGATTTCAATGGCTTTTCAGAGTTTTAAAGGGGTTTTAATGATTTCAGGGATATCGAAGAATTTTTAGAGATTAAAATGAATCCAAAGTATATTCACCAATTTGAGAGGATTTCATAAGATTTCGAAAGATTGAACGAAATTCCAAAGGATTTCTCTCAAAAGATGTTAATACATTGTAATTTTAAAAGAATTTCAAAGATTTCAAGAAATATCGTAACATTAAAAAATATTTTATGGAATTTCAAGTCTATCAATCGATTTTGAGAAATTTTAAGGGATTTAAACGGATTTTTATAGGATTTTGAAAATTTCTAGGGATTATAAAGATTTTTACAGTATTTGTAGAATTTTAAGGTATTTTAGGGCATTTTAGGAAAATTCAAAATAAGTCACGGGATTTTAAAGGATCTTAAAGAGATTTCTAAAGATTTGAAAAAATTTCAAAGGCTTTTAAGGGATTTTAACAGATTGTAAGAGTTTTATGGTGGCTTCGATGATTTTACGGTATTTCAAGTGATTTTGAGGGATTTCAGAATTAATATATTTACAAAGGATTTCCAGAAATTTCGCATAAGGAATGGTTTTTAACAGTTTTTAATATACTGTAAGAAAGTTCAAGAGATTCGAAAGGATTCCGAATGATTAAAAAAATTTTAACCAATTTTAAAGGGGTATACATCCTAAGATTTAAAAATATTTAATACAATAAAAAATAAATGATACAAATAATGATATAATCTGTATAATAGTATAAAAAGTAATTTCGACAGCCAAAAAAGGTGTTAATTAGCATATTCTCAAAAAATAATTAGAAAGAAAGAAAACATAGGGTTTGCTCCCTAAAAAAAACTTGATGTTTAAAAAAATTATTATCAAAAAATTGTCTTTCTTTATATTCAAAAATTGTTGGAATAAAGGCAAATAATGAAAGCAAAATTAGAAAATGGCATCAAAACTGCTATTACGCATATAATTAATTATAAATTACTCTTTAGTTAGTCATTGATGTATTTATCCACTGAAATTCTCATAATCACTTAATCAATTGTAATGTCCTCTAATTCGACGACAGAGAGACGTAATTAATTAATTAGTTCTCTAACCACTTACTTAGTCACAGCAACCAAGTCGACCTGTAACTCAATCAAAGTAATTGAGCGAGTAACTAATTGCATTATTACTACAACTATACATTTGATTTCACATCTATATGATGCATTTTCAGCCAAGAATAATAATTTTAGACCAAAAAAAGACAAATTTTCAACAAATTACATGAATTTTAAACCAAATAGTTGAATTTTCAACTGAAAAAGATTTTTTTTTCATCTAAAAGTCGAATAGTTTACTTTTCAGTAAAACGATTAATTTATATCGAACAGTTGAAATTTTAAACAAAAAGGATGACACTTCGATCAAAAGATGAATTGTCAAGCCAATTTTTGAAGAAAAAAAAATTAACAAAATAGATACATTCTTAATAAAAGTTGAAGTAAACCAAAAAAAAAAATCATTTCTAACAAAATAGTTAAATTTGTAACCAATGAGATAAATTTTCAACTTCAATTATAAATCTTTAAACAAAAAAATGATTTTTTAACAAAGTAGTTCAACTTTAATCCAAATAGTTGATTTTTCAACCAAAGAAGATAAATTTTCAACAAAAAATGTAATAGTTGATGTATCAACCAAAAAATATTACAATTTTAACTAAATTAGTTTGATATTAAATTTCAATTCAAACTGAAAAAAACAAATTGTCAACAATTTAGTTGAATCCTCAACCAAAACAGACTAATTTTCAAGCCAAACACGATTAGTAACATTTTCAGTTAAAAAAATTAATTTTCATCTTCAAAAAAAAAATGTAAGAAAGTAGGTACATTCTCAATCAAATAAATGAAACTAAAATAATGAATCTTCAACCAAAAAAAAAGCATTTTTACTCAAATAGTTGAACTTTCAACCCAAGCGAAAAATTTGCTACCAAAAAGACCAATTTTCAACTAAATATATGAATTTTTAACTAAAAGAGATAAATTTTCAATCAAAAATTGAATAGTTCAGTTTTAGGTTAGGAAAATAAATTAAAAAAAAAAAAAAAAATGTATAACAAAAGAAATAATTGTTATCAAAAAATATAATAGTTGTATTTTCAGTAAAAAAATTAATTTTCAACCGACTGAAATCCATTTTTGAGAAAAAAGTTAAATTTGCAACCAAAAAGATGAATTTTTAACGAAAAAAGTAATAGTTGATAGTTCTAGATACAAAATTTAATTTTAAATCAAAATAGTTGAATTAAATCGAAAAAGACCAATTTTCAACCGAATATTTGAGTCCTTAAGTGAGAAAAATTTATTTTTAAGCCAACAGTTCTATTTTCAACCAAAAAAGATTAAATTTATACCAAAAGCATTGGATTTTTTAACAAAAAAATATTGTTCAGTCAATAATGAAAGAACATGTACACGAAATTGTTAAATGGTCCACGAAACAGTTGCATTGTCAAAACGAAAGCATGAATATTTAAGCAATAGTTGAATTTTAAACTAAAAAGGCGAATTTTCATGAAAGTAATTATATTTGAAAACACATAGTTGCATTTTTAACTAAAAAAATATAAAATTTCTACGTATTGAAAAAAATGCAACTATTTAGTTGAAAATTAATCTTCTGCGATTTAGGATTCAATTATTTGATTGAAAATTCGTCTTTTTTATGAATTAATTCTTTTTGATTTAAAATAAAAATCTTTTTTAGGTGAAATATCAAGTTTCATATTTTTCGTTGAGAATGCATCCATTTTAGTAGAAGATTCAACTATTCGGTTAAAAGTTTAACTTATTTTGTTGATTTTTTTTTTTTTGTGAAAGTGTAACTATTTTGTTGATAATTGGTCTTTTTGGCAGAAAATTAATCCTGTTGATTGAAAATTGATCTTTTGTGAAAATCAATCTGTTTTCGTTAAGGATTCAACTATTTTGTTAAAAATTCTTCTTTTTTGGATGAATTAAACTGCTTTTGAACTTAAATTGAAATATTTTTTAGCTAACATATCAAATTATATAATTTTCGTTAATAATGCATTTTTTGGGTAGAAAATTGAACTGCATACTTGGTTAAAAGTTTACCTACTTCAATGAAAAGTTACTTTTTTGGTTAAAATTTCATCATTTTAGTTCAAAATTCATCTCTTTGCTTGCAAATGCAAATATTTTGTTGAAAATTACTCTTTTCTGGCAGAAAATCAATCTTCTTGGTAAAAAATTTATCTATTTCGTTGAAGATTCAACTTTTTTGTTAAAAATGAATCTTTTTTGATCAAGGATTTAACTATTTAATTTTGATTGTTATGTTAATTATGTTAATGAAATGTTAATTGTCTTTTAATATAATGTTAATAAAATTTTGATATAATATTTTTGGGTTGAAATATCAATTAGGTATTACATTTTATTACATTTCTCATTGCGAATTCATCCTTCTTGGCTAAGAAGAAAAATTAGAAAAATTATATTTATATAATTTTGAAACCAAGTAAAGTTAAAAAATAAGTATTTATTTGACATTACTACTTTGTGTTTAAAACTCATTTTCCCCATAAGTTGAAAGACTACACTCGCGCGATTGATGATGCTAGTGAATCAAAAAATTGTTTAATTTCATTTAAAATGTAACTCTTTGGATTTGAATGTGTTTGAAATATATAAATACAAATTAAAAAGAAACATTTTTTAAAACCTGAAATAAAAATTTATTTTATTGTTGTACATTTTAGATCGAAGATTTACATGCACTTAAATTATACTGACACTGGTAAGTGATGAAAACAAAAACCCATTGAAGCTAAAACAACATGTCGCAGTATATTTCGTTAAGTGTACAACATTTCGAGCAATTGAATAATTTTCAAATCCATTGAAGCTAAAACAACATGTCGCAGTAAATTTCGTTAAGTGTACAACATTTCGTGCAATTGAATAATTTTCATTATATGCAACGTACATACATTATACGTCACGCATTTCGCGATGAGAGTGGTTTTGCGCCGCATGTAATCGCATGTGGCACGCGAAAAGGAAAAATGGCCACACCAGACGTGACCAGAAATTTCTTTAAAATATATGAAATAAGATAAATATTTAAGTATTCATTCATCCCCTTTATCTGTGCCTTTTTCAAAAAAGCATTCAAATCTATTTTGAACATCTATAGTACACATAATAAAATCAGAAAATAGTAAAAGGGATTTTATAAAATTAGAGGTTGTGATATTGAAGCTCAATGCAATTAGGGACCCTTTTAAAAAAAATTCCCTGATAAAATCCCTTTCATCAAAAACTTCTATATGAACAAGTAGCCGCCCTGAGGGTAATTGGGGCAAATTTGAACTTTTTTCTGTACTTTTGATAGATTGGTGGAATTTTACCTTATATTTTTGTAATTATATCTGCAAGGTGGAATTTGTTTTTAATTTAATATTGAATAAAAATAATAATAGACTATTGGAAACTTAAAATTAAAAAAAATTTTAAATAATAATTTTTTTATTTAAATGGCCGAGGAATTTTGAATATAAATTCATTCACATAGCCATAAAAAAGCATTTATCAAAAAATGTAAACTGCCTTACCAGAACCTTCCAGGAAGCTTTTTTAATATGGAGATGGAAAATGGTCCATAAAATGCTAAGAAGGATATTACTTTACGTGTATAAAAATATCATAAAGTGGAAAGGTTTGAACTCAAATTTATGTTTTATCTATTCAGAAATATATGGATGAGCATCAAAAAGTTGGAATCATTCGATTTTGAATTGAATAGAAAAAAAAAGTATTTCAGGTAAACATAAACAATATTTTTTTATCTATGTTAATTACAATAAGTGTGAAAATAATTATTTGCGAGAAAAAGATCTATAGGCTCTAATTTTAAAATAATAATTTGTTTATTTAATCACAATCTTTTGAAATAAACCAGTTATGATTTTTGAAGTCATTAAAGCAATTTTATATCTGCTCTCGAGTCTTAAAATATGAAAATTATAATTTGATTACTATTATCTTTTCAAATACAATCTATTAAAGAAATAATTAATAAAATGAAATTCTTACTATGGATTTTCCACGCACTAAGTTTTGATTTAAAGGACTTGAAATTTATTTAAAATCTATCTAAAAAGTGAAACGTTTTTGAAAAAGTTGACTCTCAAACCCGAAAAGATGAATTTTCAACAAAAAACTTAATTTTCAATCAAGTTAGATCAATTTTTAGCCAAATAGTGGAATTTTCAACAAAAAGATTAATTGAAAACAACAGGAAACCTTATATTTTCAATACAAAAATTATTTCTCAACACAAATGTTTTTTCAAGAAAGTAGTTGAATTTTCAACCAAAGAGATGAATTTTCAACTAAAATCATGAATTTTCCAAACAAAAAATTAATTTTAAACTAAATAGTTGATTTCCAGTCGAAATTGAAAAAAAAATTCATCCTGATTGCTGAAATTTCAAGACAAAAGACTAATTTTTTATAAAACAGTTAAATTTTCAACCCGAAAATACGAATTTACAACAAAAATGTTAATTTTCAACAAAAAAGTTAATTTCCAGCAAAAAAGTTAAATTTGAACAGCAATGTTTATCAAACAAAAATGTAACAAAATAGTTGAATTTTCAAATAAACAAAAATTTTCAATTAAAAAGTTGAATTTTTATCCAAAAGAGATAAAATTTATTATAAAACAGATGAATTATTAGAGAAAACCGATGAATTTTTGAAAACAAAAATTATTGTTTAACCAAGAAAGAATTCAGTTGAATTCTAAATACCAAAATATGAATATTCATCAAAAAGTTAATTTCATACCAGAGTAGTGGAATTTTGAAACTAAAAAGACGAATTTTCAACAAAACATTTGAATTTTTAACCAATAAGGAATAAGACAATTGGAAATTTAAATTAAAAATTTTGAAATTCAAATTAAAAATTTTCAAATTCAAATTAAAAAATTTCTAATTCAAATTTGAAAATTAAAAAATTTTCAATTTATTATCCTTGATCCAGATTTTCAGTAAATATTGTTATTATTCTGATTTTTTCCAGAGGGTATTACTGGAGAACTACGCTTGATAAAATCCCGTAATTAAGAAAATTGTTTCTCTAAACACAAGCGTATTTCGATGGACATTAGGGTGGGCTGAAGAAACTCAAAAAGATTAAAAGTTTCTTTGTGGCATTTCGAAAAAAAATCAAAACATTTTTCACTACTGGGCAGGTCGATTCAAAATGATCAAATTTTTAATTTTTTGTATACGGAAAAAAAATGTTCAATTTTTTCTTGGGTAAAGTTTATGAAAGTGAATAACCTTAGATAGAAAAAAGGAAGAAAAACAAACTTTTCATTGAAATATAAAATTAAAAAAAATAAAATATGCACTTTTATCAATTTGTTTCTGGATCCGTAATAAATAGAAAAAAAATTGTTGTACGAAACCTGAAAATATGTGTTCTTTAGTTTATTAAAAAGAGCATAAAAAGAAACAAAAACAAATTTTTTGCAAGTTTAGGTATAACATAAAAAAATTCTACTATATCGTCATTTTTGAAATATTATATTTCGACGAAAAAATTTTTTTCTTACTTTTTTCCGTCTAAGGTTATTCACTTCCACAAATTTTACCCCCAAAAAATTGAAAAAAATGCCCAATGGAGAGAAAAAAAATTTCAATTCGTTCGCATTGTCGCCAAGAAACCTTTTAGTGCCATTACCAATGAATCTAATCATTTTGAGTTTTACCGGCCCATCCTGATCGATATGACTTTCTCAACTTTTTCATTTTCACCAATATATAAATCTGAAAAAATAAATAACAAGTATTCTTGTATGCATTGAGAAGTCAGAATATGGTATTGAAGTTTAAGTAAAAATGTGTCCATTTTTTGATAAAACTTTTTACGAGTATGGAAGAGACTTTCTGAAAGTTTCATTGGCGAAGAGTCTCTCCCAGGACGCTATCTCCCGAATCCTATTTCCGGAACTCTATCCATTTCAGAAAACTATCGGGTGCAATCGTTTACACACATGTGTCCACATGTGCACGTTCTTGTTGTAAATGCGAAAAAACAAAGGAAAAGTATTTTCCTTTTCTGTATAATAAATAAGAAGGGCAGCCAATAGTGTCTGCAATAAATTTTTTAGCAACAAAATCAGAGGGAATTGAAGACATAAATTTTGCAGTGGCAGGAAGTCATTACGAATTGAAATAAAACTCCATGGTTTTCTGCATGCGCAATAATAAAAAAATAAAAGAAACGCGTCTGAGGTATTTTTTTTTCTTATCAAGTTTCCTGTTTTCAGTTTTTTTTATCTGATAATAAAGATTATGAATTTTTTGCACCATCAATTTTGCAATATAAAAAGTTCCAAATTTATTTCATGATACAATTTATTTCGAAATATTTCTAAAAATTATTGATGTAAGAGACAATTTTAATTGTAAATGATTTTTTAATATCAGGAAATAATTCTCTTCTTAACATTTTGCTACCACACCATAATTTTCAATCTTTTTCACACTTTTAAACAAATAAGAAAAATGAAATTATAGACGAAAACTTAGATGAGCTCAATTTACGAAACGTATAAGCCAAATTTGTTCATTTTCCAAAATTACAAAATTTTAGAAAAAATGCGAGTGAGTTTAAGAGGAATTAAGAGATACTAAAACGTTTCAACACACTTTAAAACGTGTATGGATTTCAAATGTAGAGTTTTGAAGATCTCGACAAAAAAAAAGCTTTTTATGAATTTTGAAACGCTTCAAGAGAATGAAAATATTTTCGTTAAATTCCTGGAAAAATGATTTTTAATTATATAAAATTAATATTAAAAGAATATTTAAAGACATTTACAAGGTTTAAAAAAATGTCGAAAATTGTAAGGAATGTTGTAGAAATTTTATGAAAAATTGTGGTCATTTTTAAAGATATTTAGACGTTTGCAAAGTATTCAAAAATAATTTGAAATTTTGAAAAACTTTAAAAAATTTGAAACAAAATGTAGATTTTTGAAGGTTTTAAGAAAAAAAATAATTTTCTTAAGATTCATGGGAAAGATTCCAAAGTTTTTTCAATTCAAAAAATTGTAAAGAAAAATTTGTTAATTTTTCAAGAAAGAAAAAAATCTCGTTAAATGCATAAGCAAATTAAAAATGATTTTTACAATTATAGAAAATCAATTTAAAAAGAATATTTAAAAACAGTTAAAAACATTTTTAAAAGTTTCCGAAATTATTTTGAAGATGTTTTTTAAGATTTTGAAGAATCTTCTTTTTTTACCTTTTTGGAAAAATTTGAATCATTTTAAAAGATATTTTGACGTTTTGAAAATATTCAAAAATAATTTGAAATTTGTAAAGATTTCCAACAAATTTTAACAAAATGCAAATTTTTGAATATTTTGAATAAAGCTTTTTAAGAATGTAGAAAAGTTTCAAGGGAATCAAATAATTTTCTTGAATTCATGGGAAAGATTCAAACAATATTTTATTTTGAAATATTCATAAGAAAAACTTTTCAATTATGAAACATTACAAAATTCAAAAAGACTCAATCAGCCCTAAGAGAAATCAAAATGTTTTGAAAAAATTCACACAAAATTTTAAACTTATGAAGAATTCAAAGAATTTTAAAGAAAATGTTGACTTTTAAATTTTTTGAAAAAGATTAGCTTTTGAAGAATTTTGAAAGGTTACAAGGGAAAAACAAATTTTTTTAACATTTCTAGGAAAATTTTTAATGACATTTAATTTGAAAAAATAAATTGAAAGAAAATTAAAAAAGATTTCCAAACATTTAAAATAATTTCCTAAAGTTTCGAAAAAGATTGTAGAAGACTTTAAAGCAAAATGATGCAATTTTGCAAGATTACAATATTACGAAGAAAGACGAGTAAGTTTAAGAAATATCGAAAAGTTTGTAAAATATTTGGAAGTTATTTTAAACAAGAAAAGATTTTAAAAAATTTGAAACAAAATGTAGATTTTTTCAAATTTTGAGCGAAAAGTTGAGAAACTTTTTAAACATTTTGGAAGGTTTCAAGAGAGCAAGGAAATTTTTTTTTAACATTTCTGGGATAATTTAAAATGATTACTTATTTGGAAAAATTAATTTTGAGAGAGTATTTATTTAAAACGATTTCAAAACATTTTGAAAGATTTTAAAAATTGATGAAAAAGGAACCTGGAAGATTTTAGAGCAATTTTAAAATTTTTTCAGAATTAAAAAAAATTAGAAAAAGCTTAAATCATTTTAAAAGATATCCAGGAATTCTAGAAGTTTTGAAGTGAATAAAAATATTTTCAAATTTGAAAAGATTTTCCGAAATGGATAAATTATTTTTAAATTTCATTCAAATCTGTGAAAGTTAAAAAAAATTTAAATAGTATATACCTTTAAATACAAACTGATAATAATTATTTTTTTGTTTTCAGGTCACAGAATATAATTTTAGCTCGAATTTAAGTGTTTAAAAAACTGCTAAGAAATAAATTATTTGAAATTTGTACTTTGTATTTAAAGTTATTTTCCCCTCAAACAGAAAAACGACACGCGCGCTAAACGCATGATTAATGATGCTAATTGATGTAAAAATGGTTTAATTTCCCAAAAATTTTTCTTATTCTTCCACTTAAAACCGTTGGAAATAAAAGTGCCATCAAAAAAGTTGAAATGGCTTCAATTACATTTTGAAAAATAATATTAGGGATAAATTTAAATACATTTTATAAGTTTATAAGTGAATCCTTAACTCTTTAAGAGTCGTTAGGCAGATTTTTGTAAGTTCACATGAAAAGGCAGTAAATTCTCACTTCGTAAAAATATGACCCAGTTTCCAATATCACTATATGTCACTTTTATTTCACTTCAGCGCAATTACTGTTTTTCAAATAACTTTTGCAATATTTTTAATCCCCCACTAAAGTGTGAAGTATGGCGCACGATTATGGTGCTTTTACTTTATGAGCACTCTTTACTACCTCGGTTTCAAAAACTATTCAACGAAACCAATGAAGTTTAAACTCGTATTACATTTCATCCACTTTTATTTGATTCAAAAGCAGTTTAAAATAATAAAATAAAAATAAAACGTAAAATCTGCGTTGTGCTAAGGGAAGCGTTATTGATATTATTATTACTATTGTTAATATTATTATTAAAATATTTCTTCTGGGTTACTGTTACTAGATATTTGATGTTGTTATATTTGCTGAGGCAAGTTAGTATCTACATTTTATATTTTATTTTAATTAATTACTTTTATTTTTATTATGAGAGAAGACATAACTATTATATCATCGAGTGAATTGAAATGAGAATATATAAGAGCACTAGAAAAATATAAACATTTCTACTTTTTTCTATTTACCCTTTGATTATTTTAAACTCGACTTTTTTCTTAGTAAATAAATCTTCTTGTTTGAAAATCCAACTATTTGGTTAAAAATTAATTTTTTTTATCCATTATGTATTTCAATTTAAAATTCATTTCTTTATTGAAAAGCTCAAGTATTTTGTTGGTTGAAAATTCATTTCTTTGGTTGAAGATTTATCTATTTCGTTGAAAATTCATTTCTTTGAGAGTAAATTTAACTATTTTGTTAAAAATTGTTTTTTTTTGTATTGAAAATTAATTTTTTGAATACAAATTTGAGTAATCCATTTGTTTTTTGAATCCTTCTTTTTCTGTTAAAAATTCAAATATTTGGATGAAATTTTCTTTTTTTTTTATAAAAGTTTATCTTTTTTGTTCGAAACTTTATCTGCTTGCCTGAAAATGTAATCTTTTTGTTGAAAATTCTTTCTTTTTTATTTAAAATATTTTTTTAAACTGATAATTTAGTTATTCCAGTTTTGATGAATAAATAAATCTTTTATAGTTCAAAATTCGTCAAATTTTGGTATAGAAGTTTAATCTTTTCGTTTGAAAATTCAACTATTTTGTTGAAAATTCATGTATTTAGTTAGATTGAAAATTCAATTTTTCACGAGATATTTGAAAATTGAACTTTTGTTGAAATTTGTTTTTTTATTCAAAATTATTTTTTTTTTTAACTGAAAATTTACGTAAGATTTTTGTTGTTGAAAATCCTTTTTTTCTTTCAAAAATTAAACTATTTGGTTGAAAATTCATGCATTTAAATAAAATGTCATTTTTTTGTAGAAAATTAATATTCTTGGTTGGAAATTTATCTATTGAGTTGGAAATTCAATTCTTTGGTAAATATTAGAAAGTTTAATAGTTTTTTTGAAATTTTTCTTTTTCAATGAATAATTATTTTTTTAACTGAGAATTTAAATATTCCTTTTTTTTTGTAGTTGAAAATTTATCTTTTTCTGTTAAAAACTCAACTATTTGGTTGAAAATCAATGTATTTTGATAAATATATATTTTTCGTGTAGAAAATTAATTTTCTTGGTTGAAAATTTAACTATTTTATTAAAAATTCAACTATTTGGTTAAAAATTCATTTATTTTTATTGCAAATTAGTCTGTTTTAATGAAAATTTAACTATTTCATTTTTGTTGAAGATTTATCTTTTATAGTTGAAAATTCGTCAAATTTTGGTAGATATTTGATAACACCAAAATATGAATTTTCGACAGAAAAAGGTAATTTTCTACGAAAAACAGTTGAATTTTTAACCAAAAAGAAGGAATTTTTAACCAAAAAGGATCCCTTTTCAACAAAATTCTCGAACTTGCAATTAAATAATAAAATTTTTGACTGAAAATATCATCGTAAAAAAAAACAAGGTAAATAAATTAATAAAAAGAAGATTATATCAGGGTGGCCGGAAAACTTAATTTTCAAAATTCCCGAACTTTTTCCTGAACAATTTTTCATTTTCCCGGACAATTAATATTCAAAGACCAGAATTTTAATTGTGTGACATTTTGAACATAGAATCTTTTATAGGCGGAATAAAAGAGTTTCAAAGTAAAATTTAAAAGTTTCAAATTTATTATCCTCATAATTATTTAAAGTGCCTCTAATAGATATTTCCTGACTTTTGCAAGATTTTTTTAAAATACTTGAGTTTCCCAGACCAAAAAAATTTCACTTACAAAAACATTGAACTGCCGATTATCCCTCATTTGATCAAAAAGTGAGAAATTAGTATGGACGTTTAGACGTGCGGTTCCCAGACCGCACGATACTTCTGATATGTGGTTCGCTCCTTTTATATGTTTACTTCTTCAATTGTGATCGCCCTAATTTAAAATTATTCAAGTTTAAACCTCTAAATTTAAGAATTGTCTATTTGAAAAGGTTTTAATTTTGAAACTGTCATTGATAAAAGTTCTTAAGCGTTCTTTAGAATAGTAAGAAATAAGTAATCTTAAATGTAGTGAAGGAAATCAAATCCATCCCGGTTCATTTTTCAAAAATACATCTTGAACGGCTACTGGTAGAAACCGTGATCTGCTTTTCATCGGAAAAACTTTTGTGAAAGAAAATTGTCAAAGGGAAAAGGAAGTGGAATGCTTTACACTTCTGGTTTAAAATTGTGAAAGAGATTTATATTGAATTTGCAGGCGATATCAGTTCGATCCTGAGTAAATTGTTGACTGCTACTTTTCATGGAATTTGATTCAATTTCCATCGTATAAAGCCGGTCGTTTATTTATATTTTCTGATATAAAGGAATGTAAAATTTACTTTGCGCGCGTAAAGTTGACTAATGTTCTCCTGGAGAAATCGACCGATTAATACATATATCTTCGTCTTTCGGCAAGCAACGCAACCTTTAAAAGGTTTCTGAATTATCTACTTTCCTTCTGATAAAATTTCTCTCCTGGAAACTTGAACACTGAAACTCAACTTCCTACCTCTCGTTAAACTTATAATCTTTTATAATTATCTCCAATCGCTCGTGAGCATATAATCTTTCTGCAAACTTCGAAAACTTTCAGAAACTTCAATTTCAGAAAGGAAACTTCTTTTTGACTTTATACATTATTCAATTAATTTAATTATTTTTAATTTTCATTATTCTAAAGTTACTTCAGTTAGAGAAGAAGTAAAAAAATATATATTTTCAACTCTATCGATAACAAGCTTCACAGGCCAAAATGCGCTAAAACAGGGGGAAAAAGGAGACTTTTAATGAAAATAGGGAAATAAATTCTTTTAAATAAAATCAATGCGGTACTATATTAAAATTAATTTGTACCGCTTTAGATTACAGAAATTTAAACAAAAAAAGTACATTTTCAACGAAATAAATAAATTTTGAACGAAATGGTTGAATGTTCAACAAAAAAATTAATTTTCCATAAAAATAGATGAACTTTCTATAAAAATACATAAACTTACATGCAAAAGAGATAAATTTTTAACCGAAAATAAAATAGTTAGATTTTTTATTTGAAAAATTAATTTTCAACCAACAAAGTGAACTTTTCAACAAAATAGTTTAACTTTCAACCAAAAAGATTAATTCTAGATCAACAAAAATTCTATGAAATAGTTAAATTTTCAACTAAAATGATGCGCCTCCATAAAAAAAGAAGAATTGTTAACAAAATAAGACAACTTTCAAGCAAGAAGTTTGACTTTTAACCAAAAAGAATGAATTGTCGACCAAGAAGATTAACTTTCTAATGAAAAAAAGAATACATTTGCAACAAACTAGTTACATTTTCAACTGAAGAAATTATTTTTGAACGAAAATGATGCATTTCAACAAAAAAAAAAAGAAATTTTTAACAATGCAAGACGAATTTTCAACCATAAAAATTAAATTTCTATGAAAAGAGATAAATTTCCCACACAAAAAATGGAATAGTTAGATTTTCCTTTAAAAAAGTCAATTTTTAACTAAAGTAATATAACTTCAATAGAAAAAAAATTTCTATTAATAAAGATAAATTTCAAACAAAATACGTGAATTTTCGACTGAAAATAATAAATCAATCAAAAATAGAATAGAATAGAATAGAAAAGTTTTCAGTCTAAAAAATAAATTTTCAAACAAAAACGAGTTTCAAACAAGATAGTTGAATTTTCTATACAACAGATAAATTTACAACTAAAATGATGAATCTTCAACCAAAAGATACAAATTTTTAACAAAGCAGTTCAAGTTTTAACCAAGTAGTTTGAATTATCAAAAAACAAAAAACGAGTTTTTAACTAAGAACATCAATTTTGTACCAAAAAAAATTCCACAAGATAGTTGAATGTTTAACTAAAATGATGCTTTCTTCACCAAAACAAAGAATTTTTAACAAAATAATTCAACTTTCTAACAAGAAGTTGAATATTCAACTAAAAAGAATTAATTTTCGACCAAGAAGATTAATTTTATACCAAAAGAGATAAATTTTCAACAAAATAAATGATTTTTACAAACAAACAAAAATATATTAATTTTCAACCAAAAATAGAAGAGTTAAATTTTTAGTTGATATAATCAATTCTTAACCCACAGAAACGAATTTTCAAGAAAATAGTTTAATTTTCCATAAAAGGGATGAATTTTCATGTAAAATAAGTAATCTTCAATCCAAAAAAATGTAAATTTTTCACAAATTAGTTCAACTTTTAGCCTAGTAGTTGCATTTTTAACAACAAAACAAAATTTAAAAACAAAAACATTCACTTTCTAAAAAAAAGGAAACAAAAATCTTAACAAAATAGTTGAATTTTCCACCCAAAAGATTAATTTTCTATAAAAAAGACGAGTTTCCAAGAAAAGACATGAATTTTTACCTAAAAAAGATGATTTCTAAATGCAAAATAGAATAGTACAGTTTTTAGGTAAAAAATTCATTTTTAATTGACAAAAACGAATTTTCAACTCAAGTTATGAATCTTCAACCAAAAATAAATGAATTTTTCACAAAATAGTTCAACTTTCAAAGAAGAAGATTATTTTATACAGACAACCAAAATTTTAACAACAAAAAAAACGAATCTTCTGTAAAAAAAGGAGTTTCAACAAAAGACATGAATTTTTAACTATAAATTGTCATCCACAAATATAAAAGTTAAGTTTTCAACAAAAAACGTAAAAGTTGATAATTCAAGAAAAAAGAACAATTTTTAACAAAATAGATGAATCCTCAACAAAAATATTAATATTTTTTTAACCAATGAGTTGAATTTTTAACCAAAAAGGATAATTTATGAACAAAATAATGGACTTTTGAATATAATTATTAAATTTTCAATCAAATAATCAAATTTTAAATAAAAAAAGATGAATTCTCAATGAAAAATATAACAGTAGACTTTTCAAGCAAAAAGAATTAACTTTGTTCAGGTCACAAAAAAATAGTTCGATTTACTTATTGGGTATTTGAAATACTACTTTTTCGATGAAAACCCGAGAAATAGGGAAAAAGAGGGGAGTAAACTTTTTTTGAAAAAGAAATAGTTCATTTGCGTGAGTTTATGTTTTTAAAAGTTTGAAAAAAAACCTAAACAGGAGTTCCAATCTGATATTCATATTATAAGAATTTTTGAGCTGTTCTCCCCATTTGTGATAAGAAGAAAGAAATTTCCTTTAGCAGAAAGTGGATAATATTCAAATGCGGTAATGCAATAAAAATATGAATTTCCTCAAGTAAAATCTTCACTCTATCGCGAAATCTGAGTGCATTTGAGAGGCAAGATCGAATCCGATAGTGTAAAACTCGGTCTCGAACTAGCTGAGAAGAAAAGCGGCAGCCGGACGGAAACCCCGAGGCGACTGATTTCCGGGAAACTGCCGGGTGCGCCGGAATTAAGGGTCGACTCGATGACTCTTGGCTGCCGCTGGGGCAAATTAATTCTCATTTACGTGAACACGCTCAAATGCACCGTAGAAATGTCCTCGAAACTGGAGGCAAGTACCTTATTTCATCTACATGCGAGTCGCGAGTTGCACTGAGTTTCGCCAACTTTTACTTAATTACCCCTTTTTCCACCCATCTTGCACCCTGCATAGCTTTATACAAAAATTAGTCAAAGTAGGCGACATTCGCCTACAAACAAGGATTTCGTAGGATTCCGCAGATTTAATTTCACTTCCCCATCCCGAATTCCTATCACATAAATTTCTCCACCTCTCCTCTCATACTTTTCTCTACTCATTATCCTCACCCCTACATCCATCATCCTACTTTCCCTCTCTTCCCCATCTGTCCTCACTCTTACACCCTCAACCTTGCTTCCCCTTGCTCCACCTTACCGAATTCACATCCCTTCCTAAGCCCCTCCTCTATTTACCCGTCCATACTCCCTCTTTTCTCATCTAGCCACCCTTACTCCTTACTCTCATACTTGCCCTGTCCTAACTTTTCCCAACCCTCGCTAGCCCTCCAGGGAAAAAGTATGACGGATGGATGGACTGACCTCACTGCTTCACTACACCCCTCACTCTATTATCCCTCTCTTCACCTTCTATCCTCACTCCTACTCCCTCTCTCTTGCTTCTCCCCTTCTCTACTTCGCATTACCTACTCATAGCCTCCTCTGTTTTCCCGTTCATAGTTCCCCTCCCCTGTCTTAGCCATCCTTACTCCCTGTCCTCATACTCCACCTCTCTTCACTTCTCCCAACCCTCACTAATCCTCCCGGGAAAAAGTACAACGAATGGATGGACACCTGAACTCACCCCCTCCTCTACCCCTCTTGCACTCTATATAGCTTGATACTTCTCTCACCTGCGTACCCTCATCTACCCGATCTTCTACTCCCCGCCCCCTACCCTCTCCCTTTACTTCGAAACCCTGATTTATCCCTCCCCTCACCCTACTTTCTCATCTTACCTTTTTCTCCTCAGTCCTCAGTCCTCACTCCCACTTACCCACCCCTACTTAAACCTTGTACCATTACCTACATTACGTTCTCTCCTCTACTTTCTAATAACCCCCTCGACTACTTCCGCTACTACTTCCCCTCCCTCACTTCACAACGCTCACTAACCACTCCTCCTACTCCCTCTCCCCTTTTTCCCCTCTCAAGAAGAAGGTACAACGGATAGATAACGTATCTCACCCTCTCCCCTAGTCGCCTCACCCTACTTACCTTCCCTACTCATCTCACATCACACGTACTAATCCTCTCCTCTTTCCCCTTGCCAAACTAGGCGAAAAAGTTGTATATAGTTCACACGTACTAACCCTCTCCTCTTTCCCCTTGCCAAACTAGGCGAAAAAGTTGTATATAGTTTATATATAGTGGATAAAACACTGATATTTTTCATTTGTTTTATACAGAAAATTTTATAAATCACATTAAAATATCATTGTCTTGTCTACTATATATGAACTATATACAACTTTTTCACCTGGGAACTTGATGACTTTCCATCTCTTTACCTACACCTCCACCTCTACCCAATCCTAACCCCTCAAAATAGGCAGCGAAAAATTATTATTTTAAAGGTTTCATAGCCCCGAGAAGAAACCCTTGTAGCTTCGGTCGGATGTCCGTCCGTCCGACGTACTTTTTTTACAAGACTCGAGTCAAGATTCGAGACGAAACTCTAGACGAGAATCGAGACGAGATTCGAGACGAGATTTGAGACGAGATTCGAGACGAGGCGAGATTCGAGACAAAAATCGAGATAAGATTTGAGATGAGACTATATGAGGAGTAAAGGAAAGGAGAAAAGAAGGAGAGAAGATATAAGATGCGACATTTAACGACTTAATAGGCTACGAAATCCTTTTTTCAGGCAATTACAAGGTTAAACTCAAACTTTAAACTCTATTGAAAAATTTTTCTCTCCTATTCAGAAACTAAGAATCTATTAATCAAATTATCAGTTTTCAGTGAAATGGAGAAATCGATTTTTAATTACCTTCCAAAGTAGTTAATACGCGCGTCTCAGCCTTAAAATAAAAGCGATCTCGCTGAGTGAACTAATAATCTAGAAATAAGATTCTGAATTTTAATTTAATTGAAAAATAGATTTTATAGAAAGTTTTTGTCTGTTCTGAAAAGCAGCGAAATGTGGGTTAATTCCTTTTGCTGTGCTACTCTTTAAATGTCTCTATTATTTGTTTTACCAGGACTTAAGCTACGTCAAAACAAGCTACTAGCTTCTGCAAACAAACCTTTGATATGAAGTTCGCTTCCTAATTATTGTTGGAGAAACTTTCATAATTAGATGCTTCTTCCATTTATAGTGACTGAGTATTACAGTTAAACTTAATGGCATAAAGAGTTCATTTCAAGATAAAATAAAAAAATGTTTGCAAAATTGCTCCATATGATCAAAAATCATGCCTGTGTTACAAAAAACGTCTGAAATCACGCATTTGTTATAAAAAATGTCGTATGTACCAAGGGGAAGTGACTTTTTCGACACGTGCATTTTTTGAGTACGAATCGTGGGCGAGCGAGCACGCGCCAAAAGCGAGTGCGCGCCAAAAGCGAGTGCGTAAGTGCAAGCCGGAGACTGGCTGAAAAAGTTTCATTTATCTTACTTGGTGGCTCGATTTATGGGTGTTAAAGATTTAGAGAAATTTTTTTCATTCCATAATTATTTTGAATATTTCTATTTTTATTAAAAAAAAAGAAGAATTTTCAAACTTGAAATTCGAAAAATGATGATTTATTTATAAAATACTTGGTATTCTTATTATAATTACGATATTCCTATTCAATTTATAATTGAATAGATCTGAGAATAAATCGTTTTTATTTGTCAATAATAATTTATGATTGAAGCTACAAAAATAGATAAATAGATAACTAGACCTCACAGTTATTTGGACCATTTCCATTTTTGTAAAAAAAAAACAGAAACTATATTAGAACTAGAAAATTTTGTAAATTATGATTTTTTTCTAATAATAAATTGGCACAATTAGTGAAAAAGATTTCTATTTTATTAATAATTTAATAAATCCATTTTTCTCTGAAGAGGATGTTTATGATCATCTTTGCGGGAAAAAGAAGACAGGCTTCATTTATGAACTTAAATCAAAGTTTGACTATACTAATCAAGCATACTTTGACATAAAAGTGAATTATTTCTACTATAAATGATTTAAATTAACTGTTAATGACTGATCAACATATTGAAAGTTACTGATTAGATCATTCCAAATGGCTTTGTTTAGATCATTTGAAATTATTAATTCGATCAGAGGACTTTACTGATTAGATCAATTTGTCTTTATTGATTAAATCAACTATTTTTGGTTTTAAATCAAATTTTTTTTTGGGCTGAATGATCAAATATTATATTTTTCTGTTGAAAATGCATGTGATTGGCTGAAAATGTAACTATTTTATTCAAAATTCGTTTTTTTTTGTTGAAAATTCAACTGCTTGGTAGAAAGTTAAAATAATTGGTTGACAAATCCGTTACTTTTGTTAATAATTCACCATTTTAGTTGAAAACTTATTTCTTTGGTAGTTAATTTAAATGCTTTGTTGAAAATTCAAAGTTTTTTCTTGGTTGAAAATTAATTTCTTTTCCATGGAAATTTATCTACTCGATTTTTGTTACAAATTGATATTATTCAGACGAAAAACTATCTATTAAAATAAACTAACTATTTTTTCAAAAATGTATGTATTTTGTTGACAATTCATCTTTCTTGGTAGAAAATACATTTTTTCGCTAAAAATTCATCTTTTTTTAATGTAAATTTTACTATTTGGTAGAAAGCATTTGTTACAAAATTCAATTTTTTGGTTCAAGATTTATGATTTTCCTTGAAAATTCATTTCTTTGTTTGAAAATTAAATTAAAAACAATTATTCATTTTTTTTGGCTGAAAATTAATTTTAATTGAACATTTAACTATTCCATTTTTGCTTTAAAAAAATTTTCCATTGCAAATTCAACTATTTGGTTGAAAATTTATGTTCTTACGTTGAAAATTAGTCTTTTTTGGTATAATTTAGTCTTTTTGGTAGACAATTCATTTTTTGTTTAAATTCAAATATGAAAGTTCGAACATTTAACTGCTTGAATCAAAATTCATTATTTTGGTTAATGATTAATTATTTGAGTTGAAAATTCATCTGTTTGGTTGCAAAATAAATCTCTTTCAATAAAAAATTCAAATTTTTGGTTGAGAATTCATATACTTTCTTAAAAATTCATCTTTTTTGGTAGAAAATGTATCTTCTTAAGGGACAATTCATTTTTTCAAAATTCAACTACTCATTTGAAAGTTAAAATGCTTTGTTAAAAATTAATTCCTTTTATTAATGATTTACCATCTTAGTTGAAAATCCATATGTTTGGTTGGAAATTTAACTAAATTGTTCAAAAATCATTTTTTAGTTTAAAATGCAACTTTTTTGGTTGAAAATTAATCTTCTTGGTTGAAAATTCCATTACTTGGTTGAAAGTTGAACTACTTTGTCAAAAATTCTCTTTTTTGATTAATGATTCATCATTTGACTTAAAAATTAATTTTGTTTATTGGAAATTTAACGATTTCATTTTTGGTTGAAAATTGACTTTTTTTAAATGAAAATTCAACAGATTGGATCATTTAAAATAACTGACTGAGTTAAGTTTAGAGTATATGAAGCCTGAAAATGTAATAAATTCACTTGTTCATTTAGATTTCATTAGGGGAATATTAAATAATAATAAGATTCAGTATTTATCTAGAAGATTCTGCATTTAGCACGGATAAGAGCAATTTACTAATTTAATTGTATACACTTTCCTGATGATATACTGGAACAAATTGAATTTATTAGATTAAAATTCAATTGAATAATAAATTAAAATTCATGTTGAAATTTTGGGTGCAAAGGAAGTGTGTATGTGATTCGTAGAGTGGAAATGTTCGCACTTATATATTTGTAGAGTATATTTTGACACGTTGAAATAAATGGAGTGTTTTATGGAGTACTGCGAAACACTCGACCCTGCTTTCATTTCTTTCGCTTTGATCGTTTGTCACTGCTGTGCAAATTAAGATGAATGAGGGAAGGATCAATATTTTTAAAATACGCTAAAAGTAAAATTCACTTTACACTAAAGAGTACGGGCCAATTTATCACAATTCTTTTAGTTTATTTCCGTTAAATATTTATATATTTTCGGTCGGGTGTCCGTCCTTCGTACTTTCTTTCAAGGTGGGAAAGTGAGGAAAAATTACGAATAGGAAATTAGGGAAAATTGAGAGAAGTGAGGGAAGGGGAAAAAGAAGTGAGAAGGAAGGGGTGTGAGGAAATAAGGGGGTAGTAGGGAAAATTAGGGGAGAGAAAGGAGGGAAAAAGAGGGGAGATGTAGTAGGAAAATGAAGGACGAGGAGGGAAAATGATGGGTGGGAAGTAGATGAAGTAGGCGAAATTATGGGAGGGAAAGAATGGGAAGTGAGGGGGTGGGAAGTATGGTGAGTGCAGCGAGTGTAAGTGGGGGGAATGGGGAGAGGGGAAGAAGCGGAAAGTAAGGGGAGGGAAGTAGATGAAGTGGAGGAAGTAGGTCAAGTATGGGAACAATGGAAGGAAAAGTATAGGAAGTAAGGAAAAATGAAGGGAGGAAAAGTACAGGAAGTGAGGGGAGATGGGGAAGGGGAAGTGATGAGAAATAAGGGGAGGGTATTAGGGAAAGTGAGAAGAGATAAGTGGTGAGAGAGTAAGGGAAGTGAGGGGAAATTATGTTAAATTAGGGGAGGGGAAGTAGAAGAAGGAAGGAGAAAGGGTGTGAGAGGAAAGTAGAGGAGGGGAAGTAGGGAAAATAAGAGAAGAAAAGTAATGGAAGTAAGGGGAAATGTGCGAGGGGAAGTGATGAGAGATGAGGGGTGGGGCTCACGAAAAGTGAAGGAAAATGAGTGGTGAAAATTAAACTATTTTCTTCAAAATTCCTTTTTCGTGGTAGCAAAGTAATTTCACTGTCCACTGTTTCTGATTACAAATTACAGTCTTTTCTGGTTGAAATATCAATATTTTTGAAATTTGGAACTGAAATATTTTTTATTTGAAATACTAACTATTTTGCTGTTGTTAAGAATTTATATTTTTTATTGAGAAATATACTATTTGGTTAAAAGTTGAACTTCTTTGTGAAAATTAAGTTTTTTTGGTTGAAGGTTCCTTTTTTTTATTGAAAATTTAACCATTTTGTTGTAATAAAGAAAATATTTATCGATTTTTGTTGAAACTTCGTCTTTTTGGTTGAAAATTCTTTCTTTTTGTTGAAAATTCATCTACACACATTAAATTTAAACTACTTTTTAGTAAACGAATTTTTTTGGTAGAAGATTCATAACTTTAGTTGAAAATTTATTTGATTGTTTAAAAATAGTTTTTTTTTAAATTAATTTTTTTAATTTAAAATTTACCTTTCCCATTTTTTGTTAAAAATAAATCTTTTTTGGTTGGAAATTCTTGTATTTTGTTGAAAATTCGTCTTGTTGGTTGAAAATGAATCTTCAACTTCTTAGACGAGAGTTGAACTTCTTTTTTAATAAACTAATTCTTTCGGTTAATGGTTTATTACTTCAGTTGAAAATTTGTTTTCTCGGAAATTCAATAATGTTCTTGAAAATTATTTTTTTTTGGTAAAAATGAATCTTTTTTAGTTGAATTTTCAACTATGAATCAATTATGAATCTTTACTCAAAAAAGTAAATTTTTGAAAAGGTATTTCAACTTTCAACCAAGTATTTGAATTTTTAACCAAGAATAATAATTTTCAACCAAAACAGTTGAATTTCAAACTAAAAAATGATTAAAAGAATGACTTTCAAACAATTTAGTTAAATTTCAAACTAAACAGGTGGATTTCCAACTAAAATGATAAATCATTAATAAATCAATTATGAATCTTTACACAAAAAAGTGAATTTTCAACAAAGTAGTTCAACCAAGTACTTGAATTTTCAACCAAAAAAGTACAATTTTAAACTAAAAAATTATTAAAAGAATGATGTTTAAACAATTTAGTTAAATTTCCAACAAAACAGATGGATTTTCAACTAAAATGATAAATCATTAATAAAAGGAATGAATTTCTATCAAAGCAGTTCAATGTTCGAACTTCCATATTCGAATTTAAACAAAAAATCAATTGTCCACCAAAAAGATTAATTTTATACCAGAAATGAATCTTTTTTAGTAAAAATTCAACTTTTTCGTTGAAAATTCTTGTATTTTGTTGCAAATTCGTCTTTTAGTCTGTATATTTCACTACTCTGTAGAAAATGGACCTTTTTCAATCAGTCACTTTTGACTCGTTGAAATTTATAGTAAATTCCTCAATTTTCATTTAGAATGTTGATTTTAGAAACAGTTAATATTATAATAAGGAACAATAACTCGAACCATAACATTCTCTAAATGTTGGTAAATGTTTTCAAACTTAAATATTTCGAAGTTAAGAAGCATCTGGTAAATTTTATTTTTTTGTTTGTTTCTTTGAATTTTTTAAATATTTCTCATTCGAAAATTAAAAACATGTATGAAAATGAAATAAAAAAATATTAAATATTTCAATATGAAGCAAATGTTATATAGTTCAGTTTAGTTAAATAAAAAGTTTGCATATCAGAAGTTAGACTACAGGTATGAATAAACAAAGTATAGATTAAAAACAGAACATTGTAAGCAGATCAGAAATTAAAAATAATAATATACTTTATTTTCCTTATTTAGAATTTTTTTATCATTTGGTTTTACTTCTTTCAATTGTTTCAATATTTCTGATTCAAAAATTAAGATCATGAATGAAATTGAAATGAAAAATATTAAATATTTCAAAACAAAGGAAATGGTTTATAGTTAAGTGAAAAGTAGGTTATATTTTGGAAGTTACACTACAAACTTTAATAAATTAAGTATGAATTAAAGAAAGGAAATTGTAAGCAGATTAAAAATTAAAAATAATGTACATTATCTTCCCTATTTTTAATTTTTCAATTATTTCTTTTTTCCTTCTTTTTTCTTGAATTGTTTCAATATTTCTAATTCGAAAAAAAGCAAGTATGCAATTGAATTAAAAAATAGTGAATATTTCAAAGAGAAGCAAATTATTCATTAGATTACTTTTAGTTAAACAAAGTTTTCATATCGAAAGTTACACCACAGATTTGAATAAATAAAGTATGTTTAAAACAAGGGAATGGTTAACATATTTTAGAGTATATCTCACACAAACTACATTATATGCCCTATTCAAAATTTATTTTTCACATTTTTATATTATTTTTTTAAATGAGAGCACGATGCACAAAAAGCTTCTGACAGTTTGAACGACACGGAAAGCATAAACGATGTTTACGAGTCGTTATAAAAAGCACACTTCGTCTATCTAACTCTGTAGCTTCCTCCTAATTGGCTGCTTTCGCGAGACGCGATCGATAATGTTGTAAATGCGAGCAAAGTGCAGGAACAATTTTCGAAATTACGTCCCTTCTTCCACTCTCGACGCTGCAAATTATAGCTATTTTTTGTATTCGAAATCTTTAAATCCAGAGAACAAATTTCGTCTTCCGGTAATTTTTGGCAAACAAATCTTCATTCTTTTAATTCACGAATTTATTCTCTTCTGCCTCATTTTTAAAATTCGTAAAATTATAAATAAGTTTAAGGTAAGACATTTTCTGCCCGTATATAGCTCTAAGTCACTTTTAGCCAATTTTCAGGAGAGCCGATTAAAGTTTAAAATGTTTTTAAGATTTAGAAATATGGTAGAAAATAACGAAACCGGTATTTATAAATAGCTTAAGGCTTTAACTTAATACTGTTGACAAATATTTACCAATAAAGATGTTTATACACCAGACCCGCGGTTGAGGGCCCTGCGGTTTAGGCCTTCCTATAACTGCTGGCCCACGCAGTTTCTCAGCTCGCGGAGCCAATTCATAATTACATATAAATGCTTCGAAAAATTTGTGTTCGGCTCAAAATTATCTTTTTTCTCGAAAATTCAGTGTTCCATGTCAGAATTATAATTCTTTTGAAAACTTCCCTGAACCAAATCAAACTTATAATTTTTTCAGAAATTCGTTGATCCAGTTCAGAATGACATTCAATTGCTTCGGAAAAATTTCTGTTACAGCTCAAAATTCTATTTTTCCTCGAAAATTCTCTGTTCTAAGTCAGAATTATTTCTTTATTGCACTTCTTATTTAAATCCAAGTATAACTGAGAATTATAATTCTTTTGAAAAATTCCGTGAACCAAATCAAAATTATAATTTTTTCTCGAAAATTTACTGTTGAAAGTCAGAATGATAATTCAGTTCAGTTGAAAAAATTAATGTTTGACCAAAAACACGATTTTTCAAATAAAATAATTATATATTTCACCAAACAGATGAAGCATCAAACTAAAAAAATGAATCTTCACACACAGCAAACGAACTTTTGGCAAAGAAGTTCAAATTTCAACCAAAAATAGTTAGATTTTTAATGAATGAGATGAAATTTCTACCAAAAGAGATGAATTTCAAACACAAAAAGACGAATTTTTAACAAAAGAGTTGAGTCTTTAACTACAAAGATTTTTCAGTCAGGGAGAAAAAAAAATTAATCAAATTTTCGAATTCTTATTGACTTTCTAAAAAAATTATTGAGTTTTCAGCAAAGTAATTCAATGCTCAAACCAAACCATAAAATTATTATCCAGAAAAAATAAATTCTCAAACAAAAAGAATTAACTTTCGAACAAAAATAGTTATTCTTAACTGCAAAGATAAATTTTCAACTGAAATTATGAATCTTTAACTGGAATATTCAAATTTAAATTAAAAAAAAAAATAATAATTTTCAACAACGAAAAAAAAATTAATATTAAACGCTGGAAATTAATTTGTTTCGTTTTCAAAACTGATTCTATGGATTTACATAGTTCATATCATATGATTTTTTGATCCTATTTCAAGATCAAATCCAATAAAATTGTTCAACTGACATTTAATTTGTTGGTATATAAATGACTTACCGATAAAACCACATAGAGAGATAATATACAAAATCCTTGACTTGACTTACCTGTAACAAACAAAATAATAAATGGTTAAAAAATGGTTTACAAACATTTTTCACGGATATTGAAATTTAAAAATTTGAGCTCTTGAAGCTGAAAATTGTTTCATTTAAAGTTATAAAAACTGAACCGTAAATTAAAACACTCAAAGTTCAACTCTCTTGAATTATAAACTTTTAAAATTAAAGCTTAAAATTTTTTAGATTCAAGCGCTCAATAATTTACACATATAGAATGGTCGCTTTCAACACTCTTCAATTAAACAATTGTTAACTAAAGGCCGTTGAAAACAAAAATTAAAATTGTTTAACTTTTATAAATTTTACTGTTCAAAATTTGAAAAAAAAATAAGTCCACGACATCATTTTCAGTGCCCGAAATTGAAGAATAAATTCTCTTAAACTTATTTTTTTGAATACAAAATCGCTTTGAATTGTCGCTTCCAATTTAAAATCTTTGATTATCTTTAACATGAATAAATAAAATAATAATACTCATGTACTTGGCGTAATCTTTTTCACACATGTTTTTTTTTAATGGGATTAAAGATATCTCTACAAAAACCCCCTGTTCCAAATCATAATTACAATTTTTATTTGATTTAAATTTATATATCTTTTTCATAGTTTTTTTCTTGATTGAACAAAAAGTAATAAAATTTTTATTTCCGGTAAACAAAATTCACATTTTCCCGGTCAGATAGACATCCTGTAAAATATTGATTTGAAAAACGTAAAACTTCTGAGAAAATTTAAATTCAGGGCCGCGTTTTCATTACGTTGAGAGTTTTCTTAAAAATGGAATTTCTCCACGTAAATTGTATTCTTCAACGAGTATCCCCTTGGGAGAAGTTAGAGACGAGAAAGCAATGCAAAACGCGCTTTGTGGTGGTGCAAAGAAGAATAAATGAAAAGAAAAATAAATGCAAAACATCCCATTAGCGCTGGGACTTTCAGTGACAATGCGAATGTCTCAGGAGCATTCCTCTGCAATTCAAGCTCCTAGGATGGAAAGTTCTTTCTTTTCAGCGTCTAATAGACAGCAATAATCGACGATAAGGGACGAGCGCAAGCCCTCAGAGGTTTTTACTTTTTATCGACGGATAAACCTGAAATTATACTTCGATCCGCGGTTTTCTCACCGGAATTATTTCTCGGCATCGCATCTCTTTTTTTCAATTCAACTCGCAATAATTCAGCCAATTCCTAAAACGTTTTGATAAAATTTACAGAATATCTTCCTTATGACTTTTTGCGACTGATAAGGGTAAAAAGTTGATCCATATTTTTGCTTAAACTGAGGTTATTAACTTTTATCTGAAACATTGCATAAATCATGCATTTATATCTTCGAAATCATAAGGAGTGGAGCGAATTTCATGATAAAAAACATTCCAGGAGAAAAGGTGTTTGAATTTTTTTTTAATTTAATTAAAAACAAGACTATTAGAAGAAAAAATATATAAATGTGAATGTGTATATACATTGTTTAAATAACTAACAGTTATTGCTGATTCGAGAAAGATGAATAAATAACCAATACATCAAAATCCGTTAAAAATTGAACTGTCGAGCGAATGGATTGGAAACGGGCCGCTCGACTGAAATAAAACCGAAGCCCAAAATTCATTCAAAGCAGGGTAAATAGGGTGATTTCTGAAATTTCAAATAGAAATATATTGCATTTTAAACAAAAAAGTGCAAAATTCAAGCCAAAGAGATGCATTTTTTTGAAGACAGTTGAATTTGCAACAAAAATTTCATTTTCTATCCAGAAAGATGACTTTTCTACCATAAAAGATCAATTTTCTACCAAAACACGAACTATCAACAAACAAGATTAATTTTCTAACGAAAAACATGAATTTTCAACAAAATATCTAAATTTTTACCCAAATAGTTGAATTTACAACCAGAAATATGAATCTTCAACCAAATAGTATAATTTTCTACCATATGATTGAGTTTTTGAGCCCAGAAGAAAAATTTTCTGCAAAGTAGTGGAAGCTTCGACCCAAAAATATGAATTCGCAACTAAAATGATGAAACTTCAACCAAAAAAAAATTCATTTTTTAAAAATTAGCTTAACTCTAAACTCAGCACTTGATTTCTCAACCAAAAAATATGAATTCTTAACCAAACATGTTATGCTTGATATTACATCCAAAACAAATTTTCATTTAAAATCAAAAACAGTTGAATATCAATTTTCAACAAAACATGAAATAGTTATATTTTTGGTTTAAAAAATTAATTTCTGATCAAAGAATAAGAATTTTCAACAAAATAGTTCAATTTTAACCAGAGATGAGTTTTCAGCGAAAATTATTAATCTTTAACAACAAAATTAATTTTCAACAAAAAAGTTAAATGCTAAAGATCATTTTTGATCCCAGAAGATAATTTTTCTGAAAATGGAATAGTTAAATTTTTAAACAAAAAATTTTCTACAAACTAATTAAATTTTCAACCAAATAGTATAATTTTCAACTAAAATGATGAATCTTCTGCCAAAAAAAATCGTTTTTTAAAAAGTAGTTTAACCTTAAAGTAAGAAGATGATTTTTCAACCAAAAAAATGAATTCTAAACCAAAAATGTAACAGTTGATATTGCAACAAAAACAAATTTAATTAATTTATTAATTTATTGAATTAAATTTTATTTATTTAATTTTCTACTAAAAAGATCAATTTTCTACGAAATACATGAATTTTCAACTACCAAGAAGATTAATTCCCTAAAAATAGAATAGTTAAATTTTCAACCAAAGAGATTAATTTTCAACAAAAAATTAATTTTTAACAAAGTATGCAGTTCAAATTTCAACCAAGTTGTTGAATTTTTGACCGAAAAGATGACTTTTGAACAAAAAAGTTGGATTATCAAAAAAATAATTAAATTTTCAAACATATATTCGCATTTTGAACGAAACGAGATGAATTCCGAACCAAAAATATGATAGTAGACTTCTCAACCAAACATAGTTAGATTTTCTTATTCATTTATATTAACTCAGTTCATATACAAGCAACAAAATTATAAAGAGGGGAAAAAGGGTTATAAAAAATTCCAAGAATTGGCTGAATTACGTCAAGTTGAAGTAAAAAAGACAAAACAATTTTGTGTTCTAACAACCGGGGTTTTCGGGTTTATTTTGAAAACGGCAAAAGCTACAACTTTTTCCCTAAAAGCAAAAAGATGCACAATTAAATTTCCTTCAAGGATATATAGTTTTAAGATACAAATTCCAACTTTGTTTGCGAAGCCTCAATGAGCCAACACCACTGAGCGAGAAAAATGTTTACAGAATCCGGCCCCTCAATTACACTTCGATCCGCGGTTTTCTCATCGGAATTATTTCTCAGCTTCGCATACAAGTGATAATAAATGTTCACACGTCAACCACACATTCAGCCCACACACTCACCGCACTTCCGCTTTCCAACGAAATATAACCGGAATCGCAAGGGAATCGATATTTCGTGAATCGCGGTGCCGCAGCTCCAATTTTTATGGGAACAGATAGGAATTGGGAAGGATTTAGGAAAAAATGAAAAGAGAATATGGAGCTTTCACTTTATCATTGAGGAAAAAATAGAGAAAGAAGGAGAAGGTAAAAAGAAAGGATACGGAAGTAGCGTCTCTAATTGTTTTTGCCCCAAATGAGAGGAGCAAATAAAGTGAGGACGGTGTGACCAATTTCGAGTCCTCTTTATACTCTTTTTTTTTCATTTTTTCTTCTCTTTTTCAAATCTCGACAGCAGGCACTAATTTGAAGATGATGAAACCGACTAAAACGTTTCTTACTGAAGAATTCCTCTCATTTTTATATAAACTGAAATTGAAATCCTTATTGCAGTTCACTGACAATTTCATAGAAGAGAGAGTCTCATCATTTTTCTGACAATTTTTTTCTTCTCATCTGTTCTTGTTAGAAACACTTTTGGTCCACCATTTTGGCTCCACCGATCCTAAAACCCGCCAAGCAACAATTTTTAATTGAATTGTTCTTTTTTTACAATTTTGATCTGCCATATTGGATCTGTCATTTTATATGTTGAAATGTTGAATTTGGATTTAAAATCACAGATGCGGAAAAAAATCTCAAGCAGCAATTTTTAGTCAAATCTGTTTTGTTTCACATTTTTTATCCGCCATTTCCAACTTAGAAATTTTGACATTTTATTGGAAATTACCGACCCAAACATCCCCTAGTATGAATTTTTTTGTTGAATTGGTTTTTGTTCAACAAATTTGGCCGTCCATATTGAATCCTCAATATTGGATTTCGAGATTTTGACTATGGATTTGAAATCAGCGACCCGAAAAACCCCCGAAAAGCAATTTTTAGTGAAATTAGTTATGTTTTACCATTTTGGTCCGCCATATTGCATCCGTCATTTTGAATTGTGACCTATATGGCCAAAAATGCCAACTTCAACATAGATTTTTAAGGTCAACAATTCTTATTCTGTGTTTTTCCTATATTCGGAAAGGATTCATTTCTAATTTGGAAAAAAAATATATTCGTTAAGGTCATTTCGATCTAAAGTTTTACGATTTCGAGACAGAATTTCGAAAAAGATCAGATGTGCGGCGGAGTTGAAATTTGAAAATTACCACATGTTTATTCGTCAAAATTTAAGAAATTAAATTTTGCATTAATCAAAATTTAAATACTTCTTTGACATAACATTCAAATTTAATTACAAAACTCTTTGAAATTAAAAAAAAGCAAGAATCCAATGATCAAATTTGGAAAAGACACATGAACATATCTCAATTAAAATTTTAAATAACAAAATAAAAAAGGGGGAAAAGGAGACAACCTCCAAATCTCGTTCTTTTTTCTTCGTAATGTTTTTTACTTTTTAAACCACAATGAAAAAACATTGGATAAAAATCTACGAAAGTGACGGTCTTTATTTAATACTCTTTTGAAGAAACAAAAGCAAATGATCGATGATTGAATAATGATTTATTTGATTTTAGAAAAAAACAAGGAAAGGGAAACAGTTGAAATCAATTTTTTTTAATAATTATATCTGACATGACTGACAGTATCATTTCAATTTTTTAAATCATACAAAACTTTTTCTTTCAGTAACCTGATTTTTGACACGACAACTACCTTAAATGTTGATTAATTAAATTTAACCTTACCGAGGTTTCGATACTACCAGTTTAAGAATAATTTTTATAATTTGTCAATTTCAATCTATTTTTGCCTTATTTGATTAATTATTGCAGCTCATCATCTCCCGAACGAGAACAAATTTCTCTTCATACATAATGAGAATTTGATGAAGCAAATTCAATTGCTCACGCTTGTTTCTAACTCAATACACTTCCGTCTTATTCTCAAATTAATATAAATTTGAGATAATTTTAACTTATGCAGTGAATCGAATTTTATGACAAATTTTGTTTAAAATTTCATTTTCACAAAACTTTTTGCCAATTAGAACTAGTTAAGAAAAATTGTTCAAAGGTAATATAGATTGAAAGGAGGGATATTGATAGTTGCAAAGAAAACACCAAAGTTAGTTTCAAAATTCGTTTAAAAAATATTTTGCAATAAATTCAAAGATAAATATCATTTCATTCCGGCTGAAGAACAATTTAAATTTTAATTAATTATTGCAGCTCATCATCTCTGTAACGAGAAAAAGTTTCTCTTCACACATGATGGGAATTTGATGAAGCAAATTAAATTGCTCACGCTTGCTTGTAATTTAATACACTTTAGATTTGTTCTCAAATTAATTTAAATTGGGGATAATTTAATGGTATGCAGTGAATCGAACTTTATGACAAAATTTGGTTCAGAATTTCATTATGACAACATTGTTTGCTAATAAAAGCTAGTTAAGGTAAATAAATCAAAGGTAATATAGATTGAAAGTAGGAATAATAATAGCTGCAAACAAAATACCTAGGTTTTTTTTTTAAATTCGTTTCAAAAATATTTCACATTAAATTATAGAAAATGAAATCAGAATTTCTAAGACTGTTGGTTCTAAAATAAATATCCTTTCGTTCCAGTTGAAGAAGAATTCAAGTTTTTTGTCCTCTACATCCCTCCAAAGCTACTGTCGAAGTAATACCTTTAGAGCACTGTAGCATATAACAAAAAAGTTAGATTCTTGTTCTGCTGCAACCGAGCGATAGTTCAACCATTCGGAACCAATTGGAATTTTTTTCGATATCTACAAAATCTCTCGTATCATTTCAGATAGATAAATATCAAGTTCGATATTTTATAACGAACACTAAGAACTAAGAATCCTCTGGAAATGTTATTATTTCTAGTATGGTGAAAGGTTACAAATTGTTAAGAAAATTGTTGAAATTCCGATACTTTTGATATCCTTGTACCAAATAAATGATTAGTAAGAAATAATTATTACATACGTTATAATAATAATGTAATAATAATTATTATATTAAATGTTATATATGAAGTTTCATGTATTGTTTAAAATTCTTAATTCATTATACACTTCGGTTGAAATGACTTCATCCCAAAGGCTAACACCAAAATTTAATTTCCTGATTTTGTATCTGGGATGTCTTACAACTATATTGTTGGATAAAAGAACAATATCTTTATCCCGGACGTCTTTTAAAAAATAGGTAATTTTTCCTTCTGAAACAATCGTATTGTTTATATCTGTCTATTAGGGTTGTCGAGGAAATTTTTTCTTCAAATTTTAAAGTGCACTATATATCCTAAATAATTCTTCTTTTTTTGTCAACAAATTTTTCCAAACAAACATTTTAATCGGATAAGGTTTAGGGGAAACTCAATCAACGTTTGTATTTTTTAAATCAAATTGCTCATTATTTTAGCCACAAATACGTGTATTATTTTCTTGAAATAGATCAAAGTTTCTATTTAAGCTGTAAAATAATCTTGCTTCTAGAAAGAAAGTATTACATTTTTATATTTCTGTATTTTTGAATTGTTTATGTTATTTAATAAAATACACATTAATGCGGTTGGTTCATATAATATTACTTTAATTTACGTGAATTGTAGTTGATTGGCTTCATCTTTTGTACAAAAAAGTTTTGTACCAAAATAAACAAATTAGACTACATTGCATTTTGTTTTGGAGAAACTATTTTTTTTTGCTATGAAAAATAGATCATACTGTATTTATTTCAATTTCTTTCTCATACAAATTCGTCAAAAATTTTTTACTATTTTGGTGAAATTTTTGTAAAATTATTTTTTTTTATTGAAAATATAACTCTTCCATTATTGGTTAAAAATTGATATTTTTTAGTTAAAAATTTATGTTTTTTTTTAATTTATATTTTTCGCTGAAAATTCGACTATTTGGTGAAAAATTAATCTACTTTGTAGCAAATTCGACTATTTTGTTAAAAATTCATTTCCCTGTTCACAAATAACCTTTTTAACTGTAGATCAAACTATTGGGGTTCAAAATGATCCAGAGCCTTCAATTTTTATCCAATTTCATCTTTTTCTTTTGAATTAAAGCTAATCAAATTCTGAAGAGGTCTGTCGAGGCCGAGTTTGCAAAAAGGGGTCTGTTTGTATGTTATTCAATTTGCAAAATGCCAAGAAAACATAATTTTTCATATTTGAGCTGCCTGTTCTGTATCATTAATTGATATTACCTCAAAAATCTAAAAAAAAACTGATACATTCACAATCGATCAACAAATCCTGATAACTTAGATGAATTTTCTACAATCCGTTGAATTGTTATGAACAAATTTATTTAAAAAATCGATTTTTGCTCTACATTGAAGCTTGGAAGCTCTTTTCATCAGGTTTTTAATAGCAAAATCGAGTGAAATGAATGTTTTATTAAAACCAAACACTGAAGTATTATTTTTTTGATTGCTGTAAACAAATTTCATAAACAAATTTAATAAATAAGTGCCTCTGGGTATATAGAATGCATTTTTTGTAAATAATCATTCGTTTTGCCTTCAGAAATAAAAATTTCATGAAAGAAATGGCCAATCAACAATATTTACTATTGCTATAAACAACACTGATTAAAAAATACATTAAATGGTCACTCTTGGATAAAAAAATCCATCTTTTTGCATAATTGTTCATTTTATCCCTAAATTAATATTCTAGTGAAAGAAACTGACATTTGACATTATTTTTCAATGTTATTAACAATTCTGATCAACAAATGCATTTAATAGTCAGTTTTAAATAGGAAAAATCTTTTTCTCGCTCAAATGTTAATAAGATCATGAAAAATGAACCTCCTACGAAATATGCTGATATCCAATAACATTTCCCATTGTTATAAACAATCTTGATCAATCAATTCTTAAAATAATTATTTTGTATACAATGAATCTGTTTTTTGGGTTCAATAGTTAATGTCACCTTGAAATAAGGAACCGAATCGTACAACGTCTACACTCAACATCTTTTTCCAATATTATAATCAACAAAGATTTTTATAAACAATAAAGATTGTTTCAAACAGTGGAAAATATTCTTGGATGTCACTATATTACGTAGCAGTTTCATTTTTTATGATCTAATAAACATTTGAGCAAGAAAGAGATTTTTCCTATTTGCAAGCGACTATTAAATGCATTTGTTGATCAGAATAGGTTATAAATATGAAAAATACTGTCAAATATCAATTTCTTCCATCAGAACTTTAATTTAGGGATGAAATGAACAATTATGCAAAAAAATGGATTTTTCATATTAAAGAGTGACCGTTCAATGCATTTGTTTATCAGTATTGTTTATAATAATGGTAAATATTATGGTATGGTAAATACATTATAATGGTAAATAATGATTGTCCATTTCTGTCATGATATTTTTATGTTTAAAGGCAAAACTAATGATTGCGCAGGAAAAATGCATTTTATATATCCAGACGCGCTTATTTATTAAATTTGTTTATGAAATTTGTTATTGAAATTTGTTTATAACTATCAAAAAAGTAATACTTTAGTGGTTTATTTTCATGAAACATTGATTTCACTCGAATATGTGGGGAAAACGTGATGCAAGGAGCTTCCAGGCTTCAATGTACAGCGAAAATCGATTTTGTTCATAAATTTGTTTATAGCAGTTGAACGGATTGCAGGAACTACATTTGAGTTATCAAGATTTGTTAATTGATTGTAAATACCGCCAACAGGTTGAGATGTTGGGACATAACAGTCGTGCAGGGTTTTCTTATGAACATTTTCAGAATTCTTTTAATTGAGTCTTAATAATTTTACCTCAATTTATTAAAAGAAATCTATTTTTTATTTAAAATTTTTGAAAGAAGAATGCATAAAATGTTAGCAATGTTAGAAATACATTAAATTTTTTATTGTTTCTTTTCCTAATTGGAAAATGTAATAATCTAAATAGATTGGTTCATAATCAACTATTGAATTAAATTATTTATTTATTATTTAAATTATTTAGGAAAAAAATTCTTTACAAAAAGAATAAATGTATGATTTCAAAAAAAAATTTTCTAAATTAAAACCCAACCAAACAAGATTGTGGAAAACCTTTCAAGGACATGTGGTTTGGCTGGCCAAGAATCAATTTCGTGGTTGACTTTGCACGGTTAACCGTTCAAGTTAAGCGTTTGACCATATGGCCGATTGGAAAGCGTCCATGTATTACGTGATACTCTAGGAAGGGGGGAGGGTAGTCTGCCCTAAGGTCAAAAAGCGACACATTGCATGGAAGTCGCAGAGGTACTGTAACACGTAAAAAACTTCTCTGATCAAAAAATAAAGTTTAAATTCGTGTCGATACATTAAATAACAATATTATCGACGCAAAAGATTTAATAGTTACATCTTCAATCCAAAAAGACGACTTTTTAAAAGAAACTCGAATTTTCTACCCGAAAAGTTGAATTTTCGAGAATACAGATCACTTTCAACCAAGAGAGATGAATTTTTGAACAAAAAGGACGAATTTCAACAAAAAAGTTGAAATTTCGAGCAAAAAGGATGACTAACACAATAGTTGAATTAAAAAAAATAATAATAATTTAGCCATCAACAGAATAGTTGAGTTTTTTTTACCAAATAGCTGAAATTTCAACCAAGAAGATCAAATTTCAACAAAAGTCGAATTTTTAACAAAATACATCAATTTTCAACCAAATAGTTCAATTTTCAACTTTAAAAGATCAGTTTTCTACTACTTGAATTCAACGAAAAAATACGAATTTTAAACAAAATAGTCGAATCCTCAACCACATAGACGGATTTGCAACAAAGAAGATTAATTTTCTATCCAAGTAGAAAAATTTTTAATAAGCTTTCAACAAATTCAAGAAAAAAAGTAAAATGTTCAGAAAACAGTTGACTTTTAAACCGTAATAAAAGAATTCTTAAGAAGAACCTTAACTTTCAATCAAAAAAGATGCATTTTTTATGAAATAGCCAACTTTTCAACTAAAAAAAAAAAGATTTCAACCAAAAATGGAATCGTTCAATTTTTAGTTTAAAAGCGAATTTTCAACCTGCTTAATTCAACTAAAAATCGAGAATTTTGAACAAAAAAGTTGATTCCTCAACTAAAATTATACATTCTGAACCAAAAGTGGAAGTTAAATTTTTCGATAAAAGAAATTTTATTAAAAAAAAAGAATTTCTAACAAAATAGTTAAACTTTCAAATAAATACTTCAATCTTCCACCAAATTGGTTTAATTTTCAACCGAAAATATTACTTTTCAAAGAATGGTTCATTTTCAACCTAATAGTTTAATTTTCTATCAAAATTGAATTTTAAAGTTGAATTTGCAACAAAAAAGTTAATTTACGACCAAATCGTTGAATTTTCAACAGAAATTTTGAATCTTTAACAAAAAAGAACGAGTTTTTTACAAAAGGGTTCAACTTTAAACCAAGTAGATAATTTATTAACAAAAAAAATGAATTCTCAACGAAACATGTAATAGTTAATATTTCAACCAAAAATTATTCTAATTTGAAAAAAGACGAATTTAAAAAAACAATACGTTCAATTTTCAACAAAAATTATTAATTTTCATTTAAAGTGATGAATCTTAAAAAAAATCTCATGAAAAGAGTTCAAAATTAAACCCAATAGTTGAATTTTCAACAAAAAAATTGATTTTTTTGTTCAAGAAGATCAATTTTTGACCAAAAAAGACGAATTATCAAGAAAATACAAATAAATCTTGAACTAACTACTCGAATTTTCAACTTAAAAAGAGGAATTGTCAACCAAATAGTTGAATCTTTAACTAAAAAAGATGAAATTTTAACCAAAAATGGAATAGTTAGATTTTTAGTTGAAAAAATTGATTTTCATACCCAAATGAAACGAATTTTCAGCAAAATAGATAAATTGTCAACCAATGAGATCAATCTTTAACCAAAAAAGAAATGAATTTTCAACCAAGTAGTTCAACTTTCAACCCAGTACAGTTAAATTTTTCATAAAAACAGATGACTTTATTAACAAAATTCTTGAATTTTCTGAAAAGAAATAGAATTTTCAATGAGATAGTCGAATTTTTAATAAAACAAGATGAATTCCGAACCCCAATATGATGGTAATCTTTCCAACAAAAAAATTAACTTTTAACCAAGATTAGTTGGATTTTCTTACTGGTTTCTATTAATTCAGTTTCCATTTAAGCCAAAAAATTTGCAAAACACCCTAAAATTGGTAACGTAGTTTATGAATGGCCCCTAATCTGTTAAGTTAATATGTGGTCTGAGTTAATATTTAAATTATATTAATATTCTCAAATGAAAAAAAATGTTTAAAGAATTGAATTGAAAGTATTCTCATACTAATATTACATTGATTTTTGATGTTATGTTGTCGACTAGCGTAGTGAAATAGATTTTTGCCGTTCGTTTGTAGGAAGCTGTGAAATAAATATTAATCTCGTTCCTCTCCCTAGCTTAGTGGGTTAGAACACCGGTCGGCAATCTGTATACCCGGGGTAAAATCCTAGCGAAGCTAGAGAGGAAGTTTTTTCACAGCTACAGTCTATAACCATTTATTAGTATAACATAGTTTCAGATCGTCATTCATTGTTCGTTTGACGGTTAGATAAAACTCCAATTATATTTCGTATTTAAAAATAGGAGGGGTCAGCTTTAGTGTCACATGAAATTTTCACGCGGGGTTCAACGAAATGTCACAAATCGTCAAAAGAGGGAGCACAATAGGGAGGGGTGAGTCAAAAATCACTAAAAATAGAGTCACATAATATTTGGACGCTTCGTCGGCATTGTTTAACTATTGAACAATTTAGATGCCATGCCCTAGCTGGAAGTGAGAGACTCGTAGACTCTCTCTTTTCTCCAGAGAGAATTGAATTCATCGGTTATGGGTACCCACCTTGAACAAGATATTCTAATCGGCGTGACGACTTGATACGCAATTAATCCATCGTGCGTCAAGTCGTCACGGTGAATAATGCATATCGGCGCAACGATGCATTTCCTACGTTGCAAGAATTAATATATATGTTCTTGTATATTTATATTAAGTATATATGAGTTTATGATTAATGATGCAGCTATCGGTGAGTGAATGTTGCAAATAGAACTACAAGAGAACCTGTGAGCCACACGCTCAAGAAAAACCGTTTATTCGTTTCCATCGGAAACGCCGCTTAAAATCCTATTTTACTTTTATACCCGAGAAAACCACGACGAGACACTTCCGCTCGAAAATAAATGGACATTCACCCTTAAAGCTACATAACTTCCTTCTGAAGTGGCTAGCTTGTACACTCAACTCACGATATAAAATCCCGCGGTTCACGATATTCCTAGAATTAATATCCTCGGAAATTTCTTCACGCGGGGAGCCTCGGAACCGAGAGAGAGGCGGTGCTCATTCAAGCGTGACAAACAGCATGAGGGACGCACTCTCAGCGCATTAGTTGCATTAGGTTGCATCCAAATCCAATAGAAATGGTTCATGCGGCCCTGACTGTTTACGTTTAGATTCCCCGATTTAGGACCAATGCTACTTCAAGCCATGCCCGAAACTGTTCTTATATTGGAAAGTGAGTGTAATTTTGTCAATATTAGAACTTTGTAAAGTGACATGTTTTATAGCAATATAATATTTAAAAAAGGATAAATGAAAAATTTGATGAGGAATTCCATTTTTATTGTGAATTACAGCTACGCTGCATAAACTAAAGACCGATTTCATTTCAAATCATACAGAGAAGTCCAGGTTAGAGTGTCAGAATAAATTGGCGTTTAAATAGATCATTCTACAATCAAAATAAAGGGATACGCATTTCATTGTTCAGCCGAAAACAAAATTATCTTAGGAATTACGAGCTATTGAAGTGTACCTTCCAATTATGAAGATCTATCGAAAACTGACGTTTGCTGTATAAGATTTTGAACTTTTATTTAGCCTTTATTTAATCGTGTTAATTTTAAATGCTTAAAATTTGAAATGGTTTATTTCGAATGAAATCACAGTTTGAAACTTCAGTTTGTTGAATTTTTAATTTTGGAAACACCAATTCCCAGTTATTCAGTTTTAAACTTTTATATTTTTAATTTTGTTCAACTAAATTTAACTTAAAAATTATTCAATTTATGCAAATGAATGCACAAAATATAAATTCTTCCAGTTCGTGTAAATTTGGGAAGGGCATGAAAATGAAGGGCATTTTAACTCTGGTTCTAAATTTATCCTAGGGAAGGCCCGACTTAAATTTTTTGTTATTATAAATGTGTGGCACTCTATGACTTATGAGCGTAATAATCATTTATATAATCTGTAATTAAGATAAGAAGACTTCCAACAGCAAATCTGCTGTCAAGGGCAACAATTGAAGGCGTGTATACTTTACATAAAGTCCTAGATATATTTATTTTCTGAATGACCCTTGATCGGTAAACAAAGTTGGTTATGAAATGCATTTCTGGTCGAATGAGGGAGTTGCACAAATGTTCTATTGAGGAACGGAAATCGAACGGTCGATCGATCCTGTAAACTTATGACCCCGACCCATTACAAAAGTAGGAGCATATGCGCAAACATAAGCGAAGGTACTTATCTGCAATCGGCTCCAGTTTCAATGAAAAATTTTAACAGGGCTCTCCTAGAGTCTAGACCTTTATCATACTAAATTATTATTGTGAATTATTATGTACATATTTTTCAAATTTATAAATAATTTTATTAAAATGTCAACCGGATACTTGTCAAAAATAATAAGTTTGTCATAAGGTTGTAAAATTGGGTTATAAAAATGGCTCCCTCGCTACCCATAAAAAAAGGTATTCTGAGGAAGATGCCATGTATAAAATATGTGCATAATTTTTGTTATGTACCAATAAGTACCTTTGTAATATTTTATACATTACAAATTTAACAAGGGGCTACTTACTAGGAAATCTTAGATTGCTGCGCGAGAAATCTTAAGAGAATTCTTGGAGAAACTCTTGGAAATCTCTCAGCAATCTAGCATTCGTAAGAAATCTTGGAAATCTTTGACTAAGTGTGGGCAGATGTGAGGTGGTTGTGGAGCATTCCGACATATGCTCATATGCGTGGAACGAACGTGAGTTCTGTTTGCGAGCAGAATCGGAAATCTCGGAACTCCGGGCAATATCAACGCAATCTTGGAAGTCTCTATAAGAATTCAATACAAATTGTCGCATCCACGGCTTCAAGCTTTGATTGGCGAATTTTTATAATTTTTCAGTTTTTTAATTATTCTTCTATTTTAGGAACAAAAAAAATTTTGTCAAAATGTTATTTTTCAAAATGGCATTCTGTTGCTTATCAAAAAATAAGGTTGCCAAATAGGATGTACATATTTTACAAATTCATAAATAATTTTATTAAAATGTCAACCGGATACTTACCAAAAATACGTTTGTCATAAGGTCGTACATAAACTGGGTCATAAAAAATGACATCCTCGTTACCTATATAAAAGGTATTCTGAGGAAGATGCCATGTAAAAAATATGCATATAATTTTGCTATGTACTATTGAGTACCATTGTATTTTTTTGTATCCATTAGAAATTTGTATGCTGAATTTGTCAAATTTTTTATTTTTGTATTTTAATTTTCCGATTTCCTTTTTTATATCTTGTTTACTCTATTCAATTCTGAATAATTGATAATGATTTTTCGAAAGAATTCTTATGCTTTGGATTTTTCTTAGGTCTATGAAATTTCTTGAAACACGTGCATTTTACGATGTTTTGTGCCAGTCGTTGGGGTCATTTGCAAATCGAGTTACTTGTCCAGCAGACGAAAAGCTATGTATAAAAAAGGACCAAGTTAAATGCTTTTCTCTCATAAAAGTGGGATGGTACTGTTTCCAAAATCTGACAATGCCTGAGATTTCTCGTGATAGAAGACAATGTTAGTTGACGTCGTGACTTTGAACACTGCACTTTGTATATTTAGATAGTGGTAATTTCTTTCTGTGTTATAAACTTAAAAAAAGTAAATAAAAGATTTAAAAAAGTGTTCAACAGATGGTTCATTTTCTTGTATTTTTGAGAACATTTTTAAAAATTGTGTCGTGATGACCGTGGGGAAATTATTGGACTATAATATGTACATTTATACACAGGGAGTTATTTTTTTGTAATTTTTAATTCTTAATATTTACTTAAATATATCTTTTTTTAAATTGAAATAGGGAAATGAAACTGATATTAATGGATAACCTGTAAAAATATCATAGAGGTTTATTTATTTAAAAAGCAAAAAAGGGGATCAGTTTTTTTAATTGTTTTTTTATTCTTGTTATAGGAAAAATAATTTTTATATGTTTATTAATTTTTCACTAACGAATGCAAAATTAGACAAAGTAACCTTTTTAAAATATATCTATGGTTTTATTTGCAGGTATTATGTGAGTTTTAATTAGCATAAGATTCTATTAATGAAACCTTGTAGTTTTTCTATAAATAATCCCTGATAAGGAGATCTGCATTGATCTCGAAACATGTTGGTTATCTAGCAGTATAAAAAATACGGAGAAAGAATAAGGAAGAAGCGAGAGGTTGATTTTGGTTGACTTTTTTTCTTTTCTCCCTCTTTTTTCCTTTATCCTACATTTCGAGTTCTAAATTATTGTACATTATATTTCTGTAAGTATTAATTATATTAATAAAACAATGATTCGATAATTTAATTATTTCTAACAAGCTGTATTTCGTCGGCTGTGCCCCCACAGAATGGTAAAGACTACCACAGCTTTCTATGAAAATCAAAACATCTGAAGATGGGAAAATATGATGGTTCGTTTCTGTGGTATTTTATGTACTGCAAAAATTACCTTCAAACATATCCAGCAAGAAGAATAAGTTATTTTGAATAAAAATAGTGATAGCTGTGATATAACCT